>JAJHUR010132185.1:0-16969 GCA_027495735.1 Lutjanus campechanus | reverse complement strand
GTCGTCTGGTGATGATGAAGACTATGACGAAGATCCAGAAGATGCAGGTAATGGAAATGGTGAATTCTTAATTACTATATTTAACTGTATTTTTTAGTTAGGGCTATAATGTGTGAAACTTCTGCATTAATGTTGTATATTTTGTTGAGTGGTGCACTTACATTATCCCAGATGTTTCCAACAAGGTTTAAACGCGGAGAAATCTGTAATTTATTCAAGGTCACGGTGCGTTTCCTGTTAGCTGTTACTAGCTAGTCGCTAGTTGCTGTAATTTCCCAGAAAAAACTGAACACATCATATATGTCAGGACAGAAGTTGGCACACACGACTAAACGAAACATGAATAAAACTATAATATTACCTCATCCATGAACATGATGTATTTGAAAGAGAAGACAACAACTCCCGTGATCGTACACCAGTTCATGATGTCTTCAAACTGCGTCTTTTGTTTCGATGTTTGTGGCAGAATTTACATATTGTGCATTTAAACAGTGTTGTTTGGTTTAAGTGGGGCAATATTTTGGAGCTTCTCTTGCTTAAAGAGCTTGTGGTCATCAATCTTGCATGAAACTGTGTGAAATTATTTTACAATAAAGCAAAGGGAGCACAACTAGAAACAGAAAGGAACTAAAATCTGTATATTTTGTTTCAGCTTTTCTTGTTGACGACTCTTTTGTTATTCCTGAACATGTCATTGAAATGTACAAAAGGAGAAAAACACACAATCGTTCACCATTTTCTGAAAAGACAGCTGTTTTGTCACCTAGCAACGGTATTCTTAGCACTTAAACACGAAGCATTAATGTGGTTTTCATGTCAAAAATACAACCTGAGTTCCATTAAGGCGGCCTGAACTACGTCGTTAAGCTTAATGTGCAGCACCTGCTGCCACACACACACACACACACACATACACAGACTGCTGAATGAACTTGTAGTGGGAGCTGCTGTGAATGGGTTTAGTCAGAGTAAAGAAGACACAATTTTGCAACTGCAAAATGTTCGATTTTAGGCAACATCTATTGTGTATCTGTATCTGAGAGGTAGCTCTCCTTTGTGGCTCATCCTGAGGTGGTTTTTAGGATTTTTCTCCTTGTTAAAAGTAGTTTTTAGGGAGTTTTTCCTTACTCAACCCAAGGGTCTAAGGACAGCCTCTGAGGTAATTTGTGATTTGGGGCGATATAAATTAAAATTCGATTTGACCTGAACTTTAGATGAAGGCAGCAAAAAGATTGAATTTATCCCTGAATAGGTAAGAAAAGCTAAATCTTGACTAATCATGACGGTAACTGAACCACAGGTATTGTTTAATTAAGATTTTAAATTACAATTTTTATTGGCTTTTATTGGGGACCATGATTACTTAGACGGACAAACAGGACAAACAGCAAGTAGAAAATAGTTCACTGACAAAACAATGGAAACCAGCAGGAATCAAGTTTAAAAAGGTAATTATGGAAAAATAAGACAGTCCTCAAACAGACTAATTTCATTCTAAAAAATAACTTAAACGTTGTTTAAGTGGTTACAGACCCAGTCAAGTCTTTATTTCTTCCAGTTACTTTAGGGTCTCTGGTGTTGCTAACATGTTTTTTTTTTTATTATTTAATTAAGCTTTATTTAACCCAGAGTCCCACTGAGATTAAGGATTCTCTCTTTTAAAGGGAGAAAAACACAAAGTTGCAGACAGAAAGGAGACACAAAAGGAGACAAAATATGATAAACAAGCAAAGAGAACTCACATTTCAAAAAGAGAAATTTCTAGGAGTCAGTTACATGACCAGGTAAATTGAAAACATTCATTCATTTCAGATTTAGAGGAATTCTGCAGTGTATTCCAGTTCAAGAATGCAGAGTACAGAAAAGCCCTTTTTTCCAATTTCCATCTGGGCATTTGGGACAGAAAGCACAAAGAGGTTCTTAATAATAATAATAATAACTCTATTTATATAGCACTTTTTAAAACAGTAGTTATAAAAAGAGGCACCTTTCTGTGAGATAAACAATGAATTATTAGTAAATCTTGATAAAACGAACAGGTGGAAAGTGTCAGCCGAGTGTTTGCTGTAGTTACACCATCCTTTTGAGGAACATAAATAGTCTTTTCAAATTATTTATGTCAACAGTTAATCTGCATTTTGGAAATTGGACTCGTTTCAGTTGTCACTGCGATAAAAGATTTTGTCTGCAGGAGCCACAAGAATTGCTTATAAAGGAGCTTTTATTGGCAATTACACGACTTTCGTTGGATTGATGCCACTGATTAGAGTTTTATATCTGTAATTGGAATTATATGGCTGTTATAATGTGCACTGTCTTGCTGTGCTCACATTAAAGCGTCTCCCCAGAGCACTGAACTAAATGCCACCGTCGCACGGATCAAAAGCCGCAGGTTCTCCGGCGGGTAACACCCCTCTCTGCGCAGCGGTTTGTGATGTGAGCTGTTTTGGCACTCGGAGACGTGCGGAGTTCAGGCGCAGGTGAACAAAGAACGATGAGGGATGGGTTCTGCTGGCTGCGTTGCGCTTTTGCATGCTCTGTTCTGTCAGCTGGCATGACGACTCCGGGGAGACAGAAAGCGTCTCCGCCCCTCTGCGGGTTCTCGACCAGCCAGACGCCACACTGTGCTGTCTTTGTTGTTCCGTGCGGAGGGAGACGGCGGCGGGTGAGACGCAAACAGACGGAGACAGACGAAGAAAATAAGAGTAGTGAAATGATGGAAATATGGAGAGAAAGAGATGACAGGACAGACGTGACACTCTTAAAAATAGAAGTGCTAGACCCATAAAGGGTTCTTGTCCTTATAGGAGAACCTGTTTTCGCTCTTGGTTGAACCTTTTCTACAGATGCCACTTGGTGACCTTTCAGAAAGTTCTACCTAAAACCAAACATGAAGGGTTATACCTAGAGCCATCCGTGAAAGGTTCCACCCAGAACCCCCTATGAGAGGTTCTACAGTAAACCTTTTTATAGTGTTCCACCATGAATCCTCCCTGAGTGTTCTACCAAGAACCTCTCCACCATCTAAGGGTGCTAACAAGGATCCACCCAGGAGTTTTTACCAAGAACCCTGTCACGTTTCAACTATTTTATCTAGAACCTGCTATGGAGGTTCTCCCAAGAATCTTTTTATAATCCAAGTGTTTTATCTGGAATCCACCAGGGGGGTTCTGTCAAGAACCCTTTTATATCTGAAGGGTTTTATCTAGGACCCACATGGGGGGTTCTATTGGTAACCATTTTATAGGCAAAGGGTTTTATCTAGAACTCACCCGAGGGTACTCTCAAGAACCCTTTGATATTCCAGGGGATTTACTTGAACCTATCAAGGGGGTTTCCCCAAGAGCCCTTTTATTTTCCAAGGGTTTATGTAGAACCCATCTGGGGGATTTTATCAAGAATCTGGTTATATTCCAAGGGTTTTATCAAGAACCCACCCAGAGAGTTCTACCATGAACCCTTTGATGTTTTGGTACAAAGAACCCTTGACAATCTCCTGACCAAAAAAAAAAGGGGGTTCTAAATGAAGCCCTTTATCTTACAAAGAACCCGTGTTGAACCCTTTCTGGTGAGAACCTCAGCCCTTCAAGAAGAACCCCTTTGGAACCCTTGTTTCTAAGAGTGTACAGAAAGAGAGTTGATGGATGGATTTAAGTTAAATTTGTGTCATTACAGATGCTTAAATTTCACTGTTTGGATACTTTGAGAGTTCACAATAGTTCCCAGAAGGAGGATTCGATTAGACGAGTCTCCGTCTTGACAGCGGACTGCAGTCATCAGTGAAGAACTTAAAAACATGCCAGCAGTGTCACACAGTCCATCACGTCTTGAACTGAGTCCCAGTCCACCTTAGCTGTTCAACAAAACCGGTGCCAGAGGCGAAATAGGGAACTGTTTTGGCGTCGGAGCGACAGGCGGACACCCGACCAAAATCAAAGCCCCTTTGTAAACGTCGCGCGCAAAGCTCCGACCGAATCCGGTGTCGTCACACTCGACTCAAACTAAAACAGTGAGACAGTGACAGCGGCTCCCACTGCGGCCGCTCAAAACAGCCCGGATTCCACATGGTCACCATTAATGCTTCAACCAATCTATTGTCATCCAACTGCAATCATCACACGATGAGACAGACGTGTGAAAAGAACGACTGGAGGGCAAAAAAAGAGACAGATTTGACATGACTAAAATGATGTGACCACACATCAAATGTCTTCTTCCAGGAAAGTGATGCTTTTCAAAAGAAATATCACAGAAAAGTAAATGAAACAACCCCAGCATCTAAATATGGTATATTTTAGAGAATGTGGTTTGTGGTTGTTGAGCTGTATTGCATTATACTGTCTCCTACAAAGCCAAAATGAAGTAGGACAACTCCATATTTAGTCAAAATTAAGACCAAACTCTGACTTGTTGATATTTGTTTTATCATACAACACTTTTTTTTAACCTTAGAAATGTAGAAATTCAAAGAAAACAGCATGTAAAATGTGCAGTTACAACAAAAACACAGCTAAAATCCAAACACTCAACTAGCCAGCTAGCTAGCTAGTGATAGCCACAGCCAGCCTGGACTAAAGACCCCTAACTCTTCAAAATATATCTGTTTCTGTGAACTAACATCTTTGTAATTTACTTGTTTTATCACACATAAGTAAGGAAGAAGCAAAACCCAGTTAAGGAGAATAAAAACAGCAAAACCAGTCCCGCTAAAAAAGGTAACTAGTCTAACATTAGCGTAGCCACATAGCTGTTGTTCTCATAAAAACTGGGCTAATAGATGGAAACATGAGAGAACAAATTGTGTTTGTTCATATTTTGTTTTTACAAAGTTTTTATGTCAGTTATTTGCTGTTGTTGGCACTATAATAAGCTAAAAAAAAAAAGACCTGTCCAGTTCCAGTTTTAGCCTGCACTCATTTATATAAAAGAAGAGAAACACCTGTCAGCAATAGCCTACATTTCATTATCACCAGAAACTACATCCTCCTTGCACAGTTGTTGTATTAGACTGCATCTGAGCATATGTCAGGTGGGGACCTTTTGTCAGTCCTTATCTCTTTCCCCCTTTATTTCTTTTTGCCTTTTTTTTTACTATCAAAATAAACCAAATTGCCCCAAAAATACATTTAAAAAGAGCTTTTAGTAAAGACATCATGTCAGAACATTTACTTCGCCGAGGTTCCTGCTCATGTTGAAATTGTGAGACAGTCTGGCGAGCTGCTCTGCAGTTTTTGTGTGTTAAGTATTTCGTCAGTGTTCGGAGACAAGAGGCAAGAAATCTGTGTTTTAATGAGGCCGTTGTTGCTGATGACAGCATGCAAAGGGAGCTTTGGGAAAGACAGACTGTCAAATACAAGAAACAACTGCTAGTAAAGCTGCGGCAGTAAATTCCCAGTTATATATCAGTTATCGCCTCCTAACTCATCCTAATTCTCTTATTTTTATGACTTTTTGTGGCACTCATTATACTTAAACACTCAATTACTTTACTTAATGAACACATTACACTGTTAATATTCTTTGTCTTGGCGCTATCACTTTCAACATTTAGTCCCTGTGTTCTGCTGACTTTGGATGTCAGAGGATTAAAAATGTAATCTAGCTTCATATTCATACTGTATTGCCTTTTCTTTAAGGCATTTAGCCGACGCTCTTATCCAGAGAGATTACAGAAGAAAGCAGCAGAATAAGCTGTAGAGTAACAGTGCCGAAAGCTTCCTGTCGCTGTCTTTGTGCTGAAAGTCGCTGTGGATAATCTTAACACCTGCAAAGTAAAACCTGAATGTGTTTGAATGCGCGGCTTCAGTCTGCGCTGAAAGCCTGGAGTGTTTTCTAAACGGGCCGAAGTGGCAGCGGCGGCGGCGGCTTACTGCAGACATCCTGAATGCCAGTAAATAGCCTCAGACTGCCAGACTTAATCTCTGGATGTAAGTCTACCTCATGACATACGAGGCTCCGATTTCCTGGCCAAAAGGAGAGGGATTAGCCCAGAAACGTTAAACCCCTATCGCTGCTTAATGTCCGCTAAGCCACCGCTAATTAGCCGGCTGTAGCAGGAAGGAGCCATGTGACGAGCCACACAGCCAGACGGAGAGTCCCCGTCGCTGAGCGGAAGAGCGTCCGCGTCCGCACGCAGAGAGGACGATAATAGAGATGTGGAGATGGTGAAAGAGTCAGGCCATTAATGAGGGAGAGTGGGTAGAAAACATCTGCTGATTGACAGCGAGACGGAGAAGATTGCAGAGCGAGAAAAAGAAAAGATGGCACAAAAAAAAAGAGAAAGAGGAGATTTGAGGAGTTGAGTCACTCTGAGCTGTCGCTGGAGCTGCCAGTTGAAATGATGCTGCTGGCCACAGCTGACTGTTCTCAGAGGAGAGACAAACACAGAGAGACAGACGGACGGGCAGACAGACAGACAGACAGGGGAGCTGCTGCAGTCATGAGCTCATTCTCCACCAGCCTCCAGGACTCGCTCAGCTGTCTCACAAGGCCTTCTGGGAAAAAAAGGCAGAGCGGATAGACGCCTGCCCAGAGGCTACAGCAATTCCTGCGGAGACGCCGCCGCACGCACATGATATTATCGACCAATTTGTAGGACCGACACCAGATTTGTGCTTCATTTTTTGTTTTTCGAAGACATAGACGGCAGCCGGTTTACACTTAAATCTCAGGCATCTACGCTGAGTGCACAGATAAAAGTTGAGCAGGCCCTCACACGCAGGAGACACTGTCATATCTGTTGAGAGAGGAAGCACAAAGGCAACCACGTGGGTCGGTTTAAGTTATCGTGTCAGGATAAGTGCAAATGATAAGTGATAATCAGACAAGGAAAATCTCCCATGAAGTCTGCTTTAGTGAACGCCACATTAACATAAGCCAGAATACACAAAAAGCCAAGTTACCATCATCACAGCATCATTCAGAGGTATAATCTCTTGACCCTTGACAGCTTTGTGCGTCTTGCTGATGTTAGTTTAGTGTCCAAAGTGATCACTGATCCGGCTGCTCCCCCAGTCAAAGAGTTCATATCACTGCGTGCGGACAAAAAGATGAAGAATAAGACGGCCAGCAGAGGTGACTGCGTGGTACAGGACCGAGGGCTGAGTCGTCAGAGTTTTCAGTGTCATGAAGGTGGCTCTCATTTAACCTGGCGAGATCACCATGGTAACTTATGCTGAACTCATAACCCGGTCAGGAGCAGAGTTTCAGATTAAATCAGCTCGCTCTTTCACTGATTATTTTCCTCATGACGTTTGTTATATAGATTTTAAACCGAGGCAAGACATCGTATATGCAAAGTTGCTGAGCTGTGCGTTCGTAAATTCGCCAAATAAAACCGTATTTGTCACAGGAACCACAGTTTGAAATACTGCGACCAGTTTGATGCTTGTAAACAGACCGAGCATCACTAGATTAATTCCAGACTTATTCACATTTACAAATTAGTTTGGCAGTGCAGGGGCCAGAAAAGTAACTGAATTGGAAAGAAAAGGTGAAACTGTCTCACCCTCTGGACGGACTTCAGCTTTTAGAAACGTTTTAAGATATTAAGACATCAGAAGATCATAATAGAGAATATTTCGCCTGTTTTGACCCCTCAGAGTCTGTTTAAAACTGGCAAAATGCACCAGTGAGATGCAACAAGTTTCAGGATCATGCAGGCCGGCAAATAAAAGGTCAGAGATGGAACCACCGTCCGCCCTCACACGATGAGCATGAGATATTGAAGAATTTTTTGCAGTGTGGAAAGCCGTGTACACACTCGGAGCTTGTGTGAAGTGAAAGGGCAGTGTGTGTGTGTGTTTGTGCGTGTGTGTCGGGGGGGGAGGAATGTTAACAGAGTCTAATCTGTGCTGTGCTGTGCTCCTGAGCTATGCAGCCTCCTTGTTTACCCTGGCAGGAGAGCAGAGAGCCGGACGCCGGGCCACGCTACGCTGCTCCGCGGCCGCCATTCCTCCGACTCTGTTTGCCTTGAGTCCCTGCAGGCCCTCCGGGGCAGCGTCCCTTCAAAGAGCCCCAGTGTAATCTGTAATGAAATCTGCCTGTGTGCTCGCAGGCGTCAGCGAGGGCAAATTATACAATTACACAATTAGACCCCCCCCTCCTCCTCCTTTTCCCCAGATCGGTGTCTGAGCGCTGAAGGGCCTTGTGCCGTGGCGATTGGCACCGCAGTGTGTCCCGCTCCAGCTAATTGCTGTTGCACTGAAGTCGGGCTGATACAGAGCCACAGTCACGCTCCTCCGACCCGCAACACAGAGCCAGGAGTCAGAGGAGAAGTGAGCAGGGAGCTGCAGGGGTTGCGTGCGGCTGTGTTTTCATGTGTGTGACGGCACTGCTCAGTCCAAATACAAAGAAAATGTAATCACACTCAGACGGTGCAAAACCCTGCCAAGGCTACACAGTCCTCTTAACTTGTTATTTTAATAAAAGAAAGCATTTGGAAAATGTTAATTTGCATCTGGATGTGCATCAAAACACACACAGTGGCAGACAATCATGGGATACAAGTGCCAGAGTGTGTGTAGTAGTTCATGAGAAAATATTGAAAATATTTCTTCTTTTTTTTTTAAATAAAGAGCCCTCTCTTGCAAGAAAATAAATCATTAGAAAAATCCCTGGATCCTCACCAAAAAGTAATCATTTCTTTTTTGGCCCATGGCCAAACCTTCCCTCCAATTACATTGAAATCAGTCACAATTTTGAAACAACCAAATTGACTGAAAACATGACCTCCTTTTTAGGGATAATAGAAAATCCTGAATATAGATAGTTATGGTATCTTATCCACCTTTGAAGAGGAAAGAAGCAGAATCAAACAGCTGTAGATGTTGTTAAGTGTGCAGAACTTGTGCTTGTATAAAAACCTGAAATGAATTTTGTATTGGCTGTCAAATCATGAGAGTTTAAAGGCATAGTTTATTTAAAATGGGGTTATATGAGGTACCATAGTCAGTGTCTTACATGCAGTAGATGGTAGTCATTAAATAATCCAAACTATCCTACAATTTTCACACGTATATTTTTAAAATTTCTTTTGAATACTCAAAGTGAATGTTTGAGCAATGAGTGCTAAGTGTAAATAAAGAGATTCCAAATGAAAACAGATTATTATCATTTAATACAGAGGTGATTTTCTTATTTTGAGTCGTTTTATTCGGGTCAGTATTGTGGTAAAACAGTACACAGCCGAGAGTTTTCTTTCTAATGCATCAAAAATGAGTCAAATGTGAATTTTTTGGCTCTGTGGATTCTTAACAGCTTACTTCAGGAAGCTGCACCGTCAGAAAAAGTAAAAAAAAATCAGAAACAGCAGTCGATATTTTGATTTTCAGCTTGCTTTTGATTTACTGTGGAGTCCTGCTCTGTATGCTCAGCAACACGCAGGAATCCCATCCCGTGTCTAATTGGCTGGATGGTATTTCCTCAGCAGAGGGGGAGTGGGATTTTCTTGAGAGGAGGCAGCGGGCGGGCGGGTGGGGGGGGGTGACCAGAGCAGATACCCCTCAAACCCCAGAGGGACGGAGGAGGGGGGTCTGCGTGGATATGCAGTCACTGTAGTGGAAAGTGGTTTACCATAACATCTCAGCTCAGCAGTATCGTGTCCACCTGTCAGCTGCGGAGGTTAACTGAGGAGGGGGATCTCTCCGGGAGCCTAAAAATACGCCGCTGTATTCTTGTTGTGCTGTTTGTTTGCTTTATGCTCTATAACAGACGCCAAAACAGAAAACGCCAAACACCGACAGGGAGAGGTCAGTCAGCGGGAAGAGAAATATTTTATTCACATGCATAGAAAGATGATGTTTAAATGTTTTTCTGTTACAGCCACCGGTATTTTAATCAGTCATCTGAGGCATTAAAGGGATAGTCTGGATTATTTGAAGTGGGGTTGTATAAGATTTTTAGCGATTCTCAGTATATTACAGTCGCTCCAGGAAGCTGCAGTGTCAATGCGAATTCTGTGCAGCCTTGCAATTTTACCCAAACTCTGCAACTTTTCCACAAATTTGACATCATACGTGCACGCCTCAATGAACCCCGTCAGTGTTTTGTTTTACTATTCACTAGTTTTTTTGCATTTATATTTTTTTAATTTTGTCACAGGTACTGAAAAGAACAGAAGATTTGTCGCTGTTATTGACATTTATCAAAGCTCTGTGCACCTCTTCATCTACAAATAAAGGGTATTTTGTGAGAATTTTTGTACTTGCAAGCCTTTTTGTTACTGCAGTTTTGTTCTCACTGGAACAAGTTGCCTTTGATTGTAATGAATTATAAGAAAGATCCCAACTTTCTTTTGCAATTTTCACTTGCTCCAGCAATTTTACTGGAAACTGCAACATGCATTGCAATTTTTGAGAAAAGCTGCCAAGAAATCAGACATTTTAGGCCATATTACCCCCCTAAAACAGGCTGTAAAATCCTGGAGGGACTGATGTTAGCTACAGTAGACTGTGATTGGTACGCTTCCAGTTTAGAGAAGCAGTTATCAGTTTAAGTGTACGTTATATTAAGAATATTTTCACTGCTTTACTTTGCCATAAGACAGCCTGTTATTGCCAGAAAACTGTCATTATATAAGCCAAATATTTCTCTTTCTGAAAAATCTGTGGTGTTTTGTCATAAAATAGTAAAGCCTTCGCTCTCCTAGAAGAATTTTAGTTTGGTTAGCATGGGTGGCAATTGCTGCTGTCTCTCAGTAGAAGAAAATTGAGCACCACCTACAGAAACTTCTTAACTAGAAAATCAGATGAAGATGACGTCACAGCACCGCCCGCTCAGTGTGACTGGCAGGTGAACTCGTGCAGAAACTCAGCAGTTAGCGCTTAGCCGCTAAAGGTCAGCGAACAAACCACTCTCGGTGTGTTTTTGGGACAAAACCATGGAGACGAGACGGGCACCCCCGGCTCGTGCTCGTCTATTTTGGGTTAAAAAAAAAAAAACCCGTCATCGTGGCTGAGGGATCAGCAGCAGGAAGGTGTTTGCAGGCCCAGATGAGTTCAGGAGCAGCAGCAGGAGAAGGGAGGAGGAGGAGGAGGAGGAGGAGGGAGGACCACACATCAGGAAAGAGACTGTTTAAAAACTCAGTGTGTGTTTCTCTTTGACCGAGTGTGTGCGTGTGTGTGTGTGTGGCTGATTACGATGCCAAGAAAACAATGTGTTCAGACTCCTTGGAGGGTTGTCCCGTGCTGCGCCGGGTGTCGCTCCAAATACGCCGAGACAGAGGAGACACAGAGAGAGAAGTAATGAAATCTAACAGATATTTCCCTTTTAAGGTGGAGGCGGTTTGTGCGTGTGTGTACGTGTGTGTGCGTGTGGTTGCACGTGGAGAGCGTTTGTCTTAGCGAGCTGGGGAGTCTCTAACTCAAGCAGGGAGCGGTGTTCAGCTGCTCCATTAGAGTTTGTAAACACACACAAACACACACAGAGTTTACAGTCGGTTCAATAGAGTGAAGTAACGCTCTGTTTGTTTGCTTTCTAAGAAGATACGTCTGTGTCTTTCATCGCCGAATCTCTCTCCCGGTCTGGTTGTAATTACCCTGTGAAGCCGAAGCCAAAGCGTGATGGCAGGAGCCAAAGAGATGTGTGTCAGAAATATATCAGAAGACCCCAGACATGATGATAAACAGACTCTCGCACACATGAGGCAGATTAGAGATAATCACTGACAGGTGATGTTTTATTGGCGACACCTCTCTGATTGACATCTCACCTTGGTAATCTTGCTGCGGTGGTTGATAGGCCGCATTCAGACAGAATCAGGCAGCGCTGCTGTCATCTCGATCGGTTTGAACGGGGGTAGCGTGTTTAAGCTGCGGGGGGATGCCAAAAGAAACACAGCGGTGTGCGGCGGAGTCAAAGCCATGTCACACTGCGGTGGCCAATCACAAGCCAGCAATCAGACTCTCCTTACAGTGAGCCTGAAAATGGGTGCTTTCCAGCTGGAGTACATGATGATACTCTATGGTTGTGTCAGGGTTGTCCATAGTGAAACATTGCCATGGAAAATGATATTAGATATAGTTCTTACATAATTTCATCTACTCTTTTTATATGTATGTACATTGGGTATTAGTTACAAATTGGACAGAAGTTTATGCTGTTTTTACTTTGGTAACTAAGGTGTAAAGAGCTATTATAATAAACCCATCCTTCATTTTTCAAGAATGTAATCATGGTAGATGGTTCGATGGTTGATGACTGTCAGGCATCGCAACGGACAACGGCATCGTCCATCAACCCAACCCTAAGATGTGTCCTCACTCGGTTTATTTCGTGATACCCAGCTTTGACGTCAGGGTTTTGCTGCAGTTTATGCTGCAAAATAGCGACACTTCTGGTTTGTGTCCATATGATGGACAGAGACAAAGAGAAAAGGGAGAGAGCTTGTAGCGGTGTGCGATCAAGGCACAGACTGAATAAAGAGAGCTGCTAGTGAGAAAGCTGGTGAATCAAAGAAATGAAAAGTTATTTCCCAATTGTTTCACATCATGAAAGATTTTCTCACATTTTTATCACAAATAAAAACCCACAATCCCTCACACAACTATGCGGCTATTTGCTGCAACGCCTCATTCTTTCTGAATTTGGGCTCAGACGTTGTTTGGGCATAAACCGATTCTTGCCCACTGCCTGAACCATTATTTTGCCTTTTTTTTTTAAAGAAAAAAAACCCCATTTAGTTCATTTTTTGTATCAGCACCCACTTTCGACAAATAAAAAAAATACAACAGGTGCTACAATTATAAATTGAAAGCAAAACTCATAACATAAATGATGCAATCTGTAAACTTTAGCTACGTTTCCACCCAAAGCACCCAGAACTGTTAGTCCCAGGAACTACTTTTTAAGGAGCTAAAAGGTTCCTTCAGCTTGTTGTTGTCTGCTTTTGCGCCACAGTCTAAAGACCCATGAAAATTAGGCAGATGATGTTTTTACACATCCTTTTTGCATGTGACTACACAATAATGATGACATAACAATAAAATAAAATACTGCGAATACTTGGCTGATCAGTAATGTTCAGCACAGAAAGCCCCCCAAGTTCCTGCACTTTTGGGAAGTACTATTCCCCAAGCAGGGACCTTTTTCGGGGGTAAAATAATGTCTTGGAACTTAATTTAGACTCTGGTCCCTGCTGTGGAAAAACACTGATTTCCTGAAAAGGTTCCTAGTCCCTGGGGAAGGTCCCTGCAGTGGAAACACAGCTTTGGTCTGATGAAGGTGGCATTGCCAGGAGGCTCTGTAGTGAAAGCTCGACCAGAGACGCCAGAAAATTTAACATCAAAATAACCAGGAGTTTATTTAACCGGTGGGAAAATGTGCTCAATGCTGCATTGCTACACCTGGGCTGTCCTGATGAGATAAAAACCCGCCCATGTGGTGCTCGAGGGTGAGACCAGAGTCTGATGGCACTCACACACTCCCATGAACACACACAAACACACACACAAGCGCAGACATTGAGATGGTAATTAGCTCCTCTATCTCCTGCTGCATTTAGAAAGTAAAAGAGACATCTGATGACCGGTCAGCCACCTCCCCAGCTTTTGTCCTGGGAGACACACACACACACACACACAGACCTATAAAGAGAGTGAGTGAGCCATGCCTCAGTGCTCTCACCCTCCACACCCACACATCGGGAACAATAGGTCTCTCTGACTCGCTACACTCTCTTTGTCTGCCGTCTTCTCAATACAACTCAATAAATCGCCCTGACAGGTTTCCAAACTCTCAGGATCGGACGATTCAAATGAACTCTTGCATTGTTATCGGGCGGAGAAGATGATGAGCATTGTTTGGTCCTCGTGACGCTTCACGCACCCATTTTGTGCCCTTTCAACGTCCGTCAAACTGTGTTTTACACCGTTTACGCATCTTGAACTTAACTGTATCTCTGGGGACAGAGGAATTGGGTTTGACATTGGGGAAAAGATGGGTGCAGGTACTGTGTGTTGTTTATCGGAGTGGCGAGGGAAGACCTCCAGTGAAACCACAGCCTTACATCTGTTCTGGCAAAATACATAACTCGTACAAGATGGACCAATTTAAAGACGGGGCAGAAGAGCAAGTTTCCCCGTCTGTGCCATCTTTTAGCAATTACAAAAACATGTAACAATGAAATCCTGGAGGGTCTTTCCCAAAAAATTTCTATGATCTAAGAGGACACTCGAAAATGGACAACCAGGGACAGATTCCCTAAAAACATAAAACCTTCAACTTTCAGGCTTTGAACTGGTAATATCATAGGAACGTATTATTTGAAAGGACTTCGTTCCAACCACGTAACAAACATAACAACATTAACAAATCTTTTAAAGGAAAAAAATACTATTATGTCATTTTCACTGGTCAGGATTCAGAGCTGACTTGTCCTAATGACTGGAGACTTACTCTCACAGACCTGTAACCTGACTTGGACTTGTCTCAAAGATCTGAGATTTTATTCTTTCCCCAGTGACTGAGGATTTGACGTTTACTTGACTAAACTGACTTGCTGCTTGGCTTAGACTTATCTCAAAGGAGTGACGACTTGATCTGGACTTGTCTCGTCTAAAATGCATTGAGACCTGACTTATAAAGTTACTTGAGATTTGGTGTAGATTATTTAAAATCACTTGAGACTTTATCTGTACTTGTCTCGAATGACTTGAGACCTTACTTGAGACTTGCACAACAGACTTGAGACTTGAACTTTTTATTAAATTACTAGAGACTTGACTTGAACTTGTCTAAAATGCCATAAGACTTGACTTGGACTTGTCAAAATTACTTCAGAATTGATGTGAATTATTTAAAATCACTTAAGACTTTATTTGGACTTGTCTGAAATTACTTGAAGCTTGACTTGGACTTGTCTCATGACATGATTCTTCTTCTCAAATGGCTCCAAACTTGAGACCATTCAGCACTGCATAAAACGATCCATTAAATGCTGTATCTTAATAAAGTGTATATTTTGCGTTGGAGAAGTGGTTTTCCATGACTGACCAACATCCCGTTTTGTGTTTCACCAACAGAGGCTCCATACTGGACCAGACCCGACCGGATGGACAAGAAGCTCCTGGCCGTTCCAGCCGCCAACACGGTCAAGTTCCGCTGTGCCGCTGCCGGAAACCCAACGCCCACCATCCACTGGCTCAAGAACGGCAAAGAGTTCAAGGGAGAGCAGAGGATGGGAGGCATCAAGGTGAGAGAACTGTTAACACCTAAAGGTTACAGGAGCCCGACTGTGATTTAAAAGATTCAAATCCTCACGGCAGCTCCAAAAAAAAAAAAAAAAGAAGAAGAAGAAGAATCTGCCTGGAGGAGGTGATGCTCTGCCATCCTTGAGCTCCCATCAAAGTGCCTTTTAGCAAGGCATCTTAATCCCCTGCTAGTCCAGTGGAGCTGCTGTGCGTCCCATCAGTGGATCGGTTTGAGTGTTGCGATGCTCCCTGGTGTGAATTTCTATAACTGGAAGAGTGTGAAGAAGAGTGTTGAAAGAGCGCTCATGCTCACTGAGTCTTCTCACGGAAAAATAAAGGTCAGGAGAGTCGCCGCAGGGATGGACGCCCCCCAGCAGGACTCGGGCCGCTCTGAGCTGACCGAAGTAAATTTAGAGGGTCGAGCTGCTGTGCTGAAAACAGAGTGGTCCACAGATACATGCGTGCTCGCGTGATAGCTTAGTGTTGACAGTAATGCAGTGCAGCAAACAGCTGTTGTACTCAGTTTTGTCATCGGATTCACTCTAAACACTGAGCTCTCATGTGGAATGGCACTGCTTAAAGTAACAGGGCTTGGTTTACTTTTGTGTTCCTTTAATGGCCCTGAGCTGTAGGATTAAAAGACAGACTCGGTGTGGTAAGGACATCGGAATTCAAACAGTCAAAACGTGTGTTTTGGTTCAAAATAAACTCAAACTTAATGACATATAAATTCAAAAATTTTTTGCCCAGAGATGTAAATTCTTCCATGATCGTTCTGTCCTGTGTCTTTGTCTCCGTCCCTCCCAGTCCTCACACTGCCTTCATAAAGTTCACACAATTCTAGTGTAAAACATTGACATTAGTCAGTTATTTCAGCTTAGAGCGACTTTTCAGTGTGTTTGTTTTACCTACTTTAAAAAGAAGTGTGCTTTTTAAATGCAATTTAAGTCTAACATGCTTATTTTTTTCATACTTTAGAGAAGTACTGAACTGAAAAGTGCCCTTTTAATCCTTTTAGATCACATGACTCAGTCATATTGTGCACCCATTTATCAATATATGCTTAAAAAAGTCAATTTCTTTGGATTCTTATATCAAAATGTAATGTTTTCTTCTTGTAAAACAAACGTGATGTCTGCTTACATAGGCTTGAACCAGCCAATTTCAACTATTGATCCATTTTCAACTTTTAGCATCAATGAGCTAAGATTCATTAGTTAGTTGCATGGTATGTCGGGTTATAACACGCCCACTTTTCAGTGTTCAAATGAAATTGCTTCCAACGTTATGTCCTGCCAGAATATCCTGTTTCACTCAGAAATACGCCACAATACGGAATCTGAATACTCTTAAAATGCAATAAATCCAGGCTCAGAACATAAACAATCCAGGCTAACAGGGATGGAAGCATTTATTGCAGTGTTCACTTTAAAGCGAGCCTATTTAACTTTAGCTTAAACCTAGCCACTGTCGCCTAAAATGACAATTACAGGATAGATGCTAACTGCTTAAACTTAGTTTATCTGTAGTGCAAGAAGAGAAGAGTCGTAAAATTCACTACTGACTCATTCATGTCACTTAGAGAGAAAAATCTCCCGAAAGTTTGCTAACATTAGCCACCAGAATCTGCCGGTCAAATCAGGTCAAGTACAGGTGTTATTATTATTATATACTACAGTTAAAAAAGAGAATAGTGGGACCAACTTTAAGTACAATATTTCAATTGATAACATAAATAAATGTCAGAGCAATTGTGTTCATCTCACTCTAAAAAAAAA
>JAJHUR010132183.1:0-50780 GCA_027495735.1 Lutjanus campechanus | reverse complement strand
TTTTTTTTTTTTTTTAGTTTGAGAGAATCAAATTGGTGCCTTCCTCTGTATCCTGCCTGTGTCTACGCAGAGCGGAGTTGGTATCAGGGCTCATTTTCCTCCTCCTAAAAGAAGTCATTTGCTGTCAGTCATTCTTTTATAGAAGGAAAAACAACCTCCAAGACTTGAAAGTTCCCCAAGATAATCTACTGCAGTAAACATGAAGCCCTAATTAGGTATATTTTCTTATTTTCTCTTTTGCCTGACTTATGCTCTGCTTACACCTGACACCCATGCATCAGATGGAAAAGGAGGCTGAGATGAAGTACACTCAGTTACCAATTTATTAGGTACAATTGGCTAATACTAATGCAACAGCCCTGCAATAAATCCTCCAGTCTTTAAGGTTATAAAGTTCAGTTTTGTGGAAACTGTTTTAGAAAGCTGAAGAGTGAAAGTTCATTCTTGACCTCAGCCTCAACTTTTAAGCCAACACGGACCAGAGAGAGGTCCTTAAAATGCTCTGAAAAATGGAAATCTGAAAATCTACCATTGCATGACAACGGGGCAAACTTCATCTGCCAGGGAAGATTGTGCAACGTGATTTACAGCCACAGAACAGCTGGTAATGGACCTTGTGGTGAGATTGTTTTGCCAACTGTTGTAGAGAGGTGGTGATTCAACTTTATGGCCATTTTGGAGGCTGCGGTTTGTGGTGCCATTAAATTGCATTGTGTTGTTCATAGAGGTGTTTTTTATATTAGTCCAACATATATCACTAGACCTCATAATTTATTTTTTTTTGTGCAATAGTTTGAGCCAAACTTTCAAGCTATGTTTGCCATCACAAAATAGAGTTGTCACAATACCAGAATATTAAACTTTGATACAAGACTTTTATTAAAAAAAAATAAAAAAAAGACACTTCATACTTGATACTACGTCAAAAGCAAAGAAAGTCCTGGGACGCAAAATAGGACTTTTTCTTTTTCTTTACTTTTCTACAGTGGTGGTGCAAAAACAGTCACAGAACAGAAATTTTTTGGAAGCCAAATTTCAGGCAGGACAATGAAGACTAAACTGATCTGAGGCCTTGAATTAGCAGCTAAATCATTTTTTACAATATTTTTGGTACTTTCTATACTATAGTTAACAGCTATTGTGTTGTTTTAAACATGTGATATTGATAAAGTATTGAAGTATTAATACTTTTGACAACTTTAGTCTAAACATTTGGGGAAAAAAATGAGAAGAGAACAACAAAACTAAGAGTCTGCAGCCACACTAGCAGGACAGCATGTTAACATGCTGATGACGATGTTAAAACATCAAAGTCACACATTAACACAAACAACCTAATCAATCGAGGCAGCAGTAGACTGCTCCCTTGTTCTGAAAGGTAAAGTTACTTTTTGTCAAAGGAGCCTCTGAAGACAGCTGCCTAAAACATCTGTCCCTGTAGTGATGAGCGCTGTCATGATAGTGGAATTTCTAACTTTGATATAATACCTTGAAAAATGTCAATATTCTTATGCCATTTTCAATTCCATGGGGAAAACTTTACACAACTTTAAGGGCATTACGTGTTTTATTTTTATTAAAAGATAAATATAGCAAGGCTATAATATGATGTTGAGAAACTTAAGACATTTTTTTTTTCCCTCATTACAGGGTTTTAAAAAGTTTTTTTTTAAGTTTTAATGACTAAATGATCAAATTAGCTAATTTTAGAAATTAAGCAAAGTAATAGTGTCAACTCGCTGTCAGAAAGAACAGGGAGCAGAGTGGTGCATCTGGTGTGTCAGTGTACTGAAAATGAGCAGTGAATCCATTTCAAGTATTCAGAATCGATATATATATATAGATAAATAATACGTTCCACTATCAGACATGAAAAATAACAATCTGAGCCTGTCAGTGGCAAAAACAAGCACTTTTAATGGACGTAATCTGACAGGCACATTTGCCCCCAAGGATTATGTTGCAGTTATTCAACCGTTTCTGGCTGAGGAGATCTACTGGACCAATTCCAAGTGTTTTTGTTTTTTATCTATTAGTCATTTAGACCCCAAATTATGTAAAGAACAGAGTCCAGTTAAAAAGAAATACTAGAATTACCATTAAAGAGTTGCAACATGAATACAATTCACCCTGAGGGGAACATGAATGTCTGTACCAAAGGTCATGACAATCCGTTCTATAGCTGTCAAAATAAAATCACAAATGCGAACGTCATGGCGCAGAAGAAAAGTCAGGAAATCACCAAAGTCGTTTTGATACAAAAACTATTCAGAAAAATGTTAATGCCTGTACTTTTTGATTTTGTGCCAATCCACCTAGTACAGAGGTCTTCAAAGTGGGAGACGGGCCTCTCCAGAGGGGTCCAAACAGTTTCAGGGAAGAAGAATGGAAATGAAAAAATATTACATTATATTGCAGTAGTTATCAAAAGGAGATCACATAGAATAGTCTAAATGTGTGTGACTTGGTTTAACAGACAGTTCAGAGATACAATATTCTGGAATTTTACTGTTTTCCCAGAGTCATAAATTAATAAATGCCTTTGGACAGACTTTTGTCATGAATTTACTGTAGTCTGAAGTTATGTCAAACAACAATATCAGGCTATATTAGCTTAACTGTGGGAGCGTCTGTGGGATCAAATAACATTATCATGATCCCACAGACATCCAGGAATGGAGCAAAACAAAGCAAACCTTGACCCCAGTCATAAGGATTCATCCTTTGGGTACCATGAAAGTCTGTACAAAATGTCACGGCAACCTACCCAGTGTTTCTTGAAATACTCAAGTCTGGACCAAAGCGGTGGACTGACACAACACACTGACATTGCCATGTCATATAAAAAGACTCAGTACATATTGCAAAATGTTTGGGACAAGTACGACTGACATTAAAGAGCTGCAGACAGTGCTCAGTGGTCAGTAACTCTGCACGACACTGGCATTACTCCTGAAAAGCGGTGGGTTATCCATGAAAATATCACCTGCAGTGTAGCAAAGAAGATTCCACGGCATATCTAGAATGCACTGTATATCGATTTTCCAGCTCTGTGGCTGTGTGTGTCTGTGTGTGTGTGTGTGCTGCTGATGCCCTTTTTCCATTTGAGCCACTGGCCTTCAGGTGGTGTCTGAATGTCCACAGTATCGTCAGAGAGCAGATGACTACATGAGGAAAAGAGACACGGTGCACGCTTGTTTAGCAGCTTTCAGGCTTTCAGTCTGAAACGAAGCATCATGGGGCACTCATGAAGAGAGGCGCTGAGTTATGTATCTGTCTACTTTGATCAAAAAGCACTCATGAGATAAGACTGTTGGTTTTATACACAAACACACACACGCACACACTGCACACACTGCACACAATCTATTGACCAACTATCTTTAAATGATAATGCAGCTTGCCAGGATTGGAGTTATTTTCTCGGCCTCTCCATCTCTTAAGAGTCCTTGTAGGTGTAGGTGTGTTGCTGTATGGTGATATTAACTGAATGTTCTGTTCACAAAATGAAATACATACAACTAAATGCCACTGGGCTCAGTGCTGAGAAAGTCAAAGCCATAACTTATTTTCACTATCTAATAATCTGCCAATTATTTTCTCCATTAACTGTTTGTTCTATAAAATGTCGGAAAATGACGAGATATGCGCATCGACATCCCCCAAATGTGAAGTGACGTCAGGAGCTGAAAAATATTCAGGTTACAATCACAGAAGACTAAATAAGTTTGCAAATCTTTACATTTCCCGATGATCAACAAATCAATCAACAGACTCTTTCAGCTGTTTTAAAGACACAGTATGCGTGGGTGGTCTCTCTCACATTAAAATAATAACAAAAGATGTCGTTTGATGACTTTGTGAAGTAGCGTGGGAGTCGTGTTCTTCATTGTTAAACAACCGCAATCATTGCTCATGAAAATCTGACATGACCAATCATGTTCACGGATGAGGTAATATTTGTTTTATTCACTTTACATTCTGAGACATTTGCACACTTTGCCTACTAGGAGACACTGTTACGTTTGATAAATTATGTATTTCTTTCGATTTGACCACAGTTGAAAACGTTTGGGATCATGTAAGTCACAACTTTAATGTGGAAATGTTACATGATTCAGAGGAGTATCATGAAATTATAAAATGATTATCGATGCATCATGACGAATCAAAATTTTAACCTTTTCAGCCAGGGGGTGCCCGTCGGATTTTATCAATCTGCAGCTGCTCAGGCTCAGCCATCCTCGCCAAAACTTATGAAGCAGTCTAGTTTAAAAAGTATTTGGTATGGGTTTTAAATTTCCGATTATTGACTTTTCTGCTTCAATTCATAGTCTTTCAAGAGAGAATCGTGATGCCCACCTGAACTATATATGATTCAAATTTCAAATGTTATTATCTATCGAATATATAAGGGATATAGTTCTGGTTTTGTGTATTCTGACCATGGTAGCTGTTGCACAGTAATAAACTATGGCGCAGGCAAACTGATAAAAAATTGCAAAAAATGTTTGCACACTTGCTCATGGCCAAGTTTTCCAGAGCAGTTTTCTCTAAAACTAACGCAAGCAAGTAGTTAGTTTAAGAAAATGAATTACACGATGCTGCTATTGCCAGCAGCCCCCTCTGCTGGGCAAATCAAGCACAATCTGATGGAGACGTCAACCAGCAGCTTCTGCTGCCCGGCCTTTCTTGCCACATAAAATGTTATTTAACTGTTTTTAATGCACTGTTAAAAATGGGGACATTTCCAGGGACACAAACATACCTACATACCTTTAAAAAAAATACCTTCTCAGCTTTGTGCAACATCATAAGAAAAACAAATCAGGACTGTCATTGGTAGTAGCAGTAGTAGTAGGAGCAGCAGTCGTAGTAGTAGTGGTAATAATTTTTCAATTTGAGCCCCAGGCTGTTAAGAGGCCTCTATTAGATATGAATCTACTCCATTTGGTAGAAGGTTTAACTGTGATATGTTATTCACTACATTACATAACATTATGAAGCTTGACAGAAGGGCTGCCAATATGACCATGAACAGTCAGATTAGACTGTGAAATTGAATGAAATGAGTGAAATTCTGCTGAAATGAAAATATTAATTAAAGTTACTGACAGTGAAATGGCAGGTTGAGGTTAGGTACCATAAAGTTATGTATATTTTTCATCTGTTCTGCCCCCTCATCTGTCTCCTCTCTGTGTGCATTGTTTACCCAGCTTGTTGTTGTTGTGTCCCGAGTGTTATTTTAGCCCCCGTCATGCCACGCCTGACCAGTAGACGCCCTCGGACAGTTTTTTTTTCTTCCTCTGACTCATCCTGTGATCCACCACCTGTCTACACAGCTGCTTTGCATTTATTCATTAGTCACATTGTATATATATATATATGGATGCTTGTTTTTCCTTGCCCTTTCTGTGTGTTCTGTTTTTGTATTTTTCCATCTCGGTCTTTCATTCACCTCTATGTGCTGTGCTTACAGTTTTATCCACCTGCTTTTTTTAATAAACCTGCCTGACAAGCAAGCAAGCAGAGCCGTTTTAACCTGGATTTGCTTGAGGATCCTGCATTTGTGAGCTAATAGGCTACTGCTGATTCCTCCCACTCATTACTTTGAACATCACATATTCACCCTCTGACAGCCTTACTTGACAGCTGTCATATGGTCATGTCAGAGTGCACTACGCACTCAAATCTGAGACAATAAAGGAGCACCATGTTTATGTATTTATATATATAAGCTGTATTGCTTTTTACCTGCTCTGCTGTGCAATCACAGTGATGCAAAGAAGCTCACATACGAATACATTTCCATGATTTTAATACAACAAATGCATACATTTGTACTTTCCTACCAGATATTCATTAGCTAAATGAGGCTCACACGCTGAGTGCAAAGTGCAAATGATATTTCTGTGTCACTGACAGCCTTAAGGCTCACAGCACTCACATTTCACTAAATTAAAAATGAGGGCATGTATAATCTTTTAGAAAAGGTCAATAAACCGACATGCTGGACTTTCCGGATCGAGCCCCCGTGATCAGAGTCTCTGCAGGAACCTGAAGGCGTTCTTTTTTTCTTTTTTTTTCATCTCTGTTGTCTTTGGGCTGTAATCTTTTATAACAGCTAGTGTGACATTGCAAGAATTCCACCCCCGTTGCCCAAATCCCTCAAAGTGATTTGCCATTAACCTTGAAATGGTGACTGACTTTCCTGAGATGACAGAGGAAGCTTGAAGCAATTTTTAGCGCTTGTTGCTTGATGAGGAAGCGGATGGCCGAGAGTCTTAAACGTGTCAGCGTGCAAGAGCAAATGTTAGATGTGAGGAAGGCATGAATATGAAAATTAGTTCAAAGGACATTTACATCATGTTACTATGGATACAGTGATGATTATTAATGATATTCTGGATAGATCTAATCTGTCTAAAAGGGAGATATTAATGCATTGTCTCAAAAAGTGGGTCCACTTCAGCACAAGTGAATAGGTGAATTTAGTAAATGTTATCCAAGTTGCATTATTTATTCAGTGTATTGATAAAACCAAAGTCAGAGAAAAGTCACATTAGAGTGTAGATGTAGACATCATTAACATTCAGCATGGCCTCATTTTGTCAAGCAATATGATATTAAACCAAATGAAACATGTAACATGAGTGAAAACTGTTTGTGTGTGTAGGAATTTATAAGGAAATACAAATAAAACAAATTTGCATGAGCAGATCATGAAAGAAAGACTATGAAACTTTTGAAATAAGCATTAACAGTATTAATTCTTAGAACGAAAAAGTGAATTTATATGCATTAAAACAAATAATAAAAAATAATGTGAGAATCCATGCTGATGAATGCTAACGTTCTGTAAACAGTGTCGCCAAGCACATGCTGCAGCTGTACCTGCAAGTTAGGAAAATGAATGTTGATGAGCTGCATGTTACAGCTACGTTGCTTAAGAGAATCAAACACTCTGCTACAAGAGTTGGTGGCTGGGCCAGGGCCTTTCTAACAAGCTAGTTAGCTTAGTTAGACGTGCAGCTAGCTGACTCCGCCCAGATCAGACTGGGAGCTCAGAGCACGGGGGGAGCGTTGCTGTTCATGCCGCTACCACGGGAGCTACCGCAAAGAGGGGAATGGTGGCGGGAAGCATTGGAATGGGCACCAGCACCACACGAGCAGGCAACAGACTCCAGATGGAGAGAGTGATGGAGCACGAGGAAAGAGACGGTGAAAGCTTCGTAAAATGAAGGCTACAAGACGGACACCAAGCTGACCTTCTTGCTGTTGGACTAGTAAGTAAAATTATTAGTCAGACACCTGACTTTATTTTGCACATTGCGATATCCCTCTATATTGTTAACTTGCACGTTCAATGTCAACCTTTTGCACTCCTACATAAAACTGCACAGCTCCTTCAACTATCTACCTACCATATGTTTGTAAATACTGTTCTTCTGTATTATACGTTTTTTGTCACTTTAGTTTTTTCTCGTGTTTTATTGTGTATTCTCTTTTGGTTTTCTATTTATGCTGTTTTTACTGACAGTACTTGCCTTAATCTTTATTTATATTTCTAGTATTATGTTTATAAGCACCAACATGCCACAGCAAAGTCCTTGTAAGTGAAAACCAACTTGGCAATAAAACTGTTTCTGATTCTGATTCTATTAGCTGGTTTGCTATATTTGGCCGTGTTGGCAAAGCTGTCGACTTGCTGGGTTTTGACCATAAGTAATGTAATCACAACACATGCACATGTACAGCTGTCCATATTTACAACAGAAAGAGAACTGCATTAAGAAACTGCACAGGCGGCGAGTCCTTTGTATTGGTCCAGCTCTCACAACACTCGATCCTACAATGTCCATATTGGAACCCACTGGCATCTTTTGTTAGGTTCTCTCTAGCAGGTAAACAGCCACGTCTTCATGACCGTGACAAACACCACGCCACTAGTTCATAACAGGCTTTCTGTTAAAAATTTGACATTTCAGGGACGACTTGAGAAAACCCTGATGGCATTATCAGAGTCATTTTTCAGTCTTTGGAACGCTTCATTTGGAGCCACAGAGCACATTAAACAACTGTTTACACAGACTGAATATCAGTCCTTGTGAAGTAAACTCGTCCTTATGTGGAAAATCTGAGCAATCCCTCTTTAAAATGCCTTTCACATTTCCAAAAGATGCTTTATTTTTAGTCAAAGTAAGAATATATTGAATATCCAGAGACATCAATCCCTGAAAATGATTCCAGTCAAATAAAATGAGACAACTGTCTGTGCCAGAGTTCCTCTGAAGGTCAGTCTCTGTGAGTCAAGTGATAGTCTGACCTTCACGGCTCCGGCAGAATCAATAAAGAAATCTAATCAAGGAATGTTAGCCAGGGTTCAAAACCAAATTATGTCAGAAGAGAGGAGCTCAGGATTTGTGGGCAACCTGTTAAATCGGGGCTGAAAGTTAAGTATAATTTCATTAATTGGCTAACACATCAATATATGCTTTATCTATTATGCATTACAGGGACATTTGGGGCCCACAGAGCGTGCTTGGTTGCTAATAATCTCTGAGTAATGCATCAGATTAACCTTAAAAAAAAAGCAATTTTCATGCAAAAGAACCGAGAACACTTACAGTACATGCACACTGTACCTTTCCAACTGCACCTACTTTTATAAATGCACATTTTACAAAGGTGTTTACATGCACAGATAAAGAAGGTTCAGTTGTATCCCCGTGTTAATGCAAGCTCAGATTGTTTATTAGTGGAGTGTCACATACTGCACCAGATCCCCTTGGCTGTACTATAAGAATCATCACTCATGTCCCTGCTGTCATAAACTGCAGTCATGTTGCTGCCCTGAAATTTATGTTACATCCATGTAACTTGATCACAATTTGTCAAACAGACTCGGGGGCCTGAAAGCAGGATATAAAGAAAGATAGCTGGGTGTTAAATTTAACAACTTGAGAAACCGTAGTGTTGATTTACCAAACAGCAATTTTATGATGTGACTAATTTTGTAGTAATTCATGTTTTCATCACAATATAATAGAAATACTCAAAATGCAACCTTAAATGGAGGAACGTAAGTGGGTTGAGAGATATTTGTGTGTAAACTACTATGACATTTCCCCAAATTACTTAATATGCCATGATAGAAAAGCTGATTAGTTAATCTGACATTAAGTCCACAAAGTTCTGTGCTTAAAAGATGAAATCTGAAATATATTTACTGTAATAAATCATAAAATGATATGTCATCTGATATGAAGAAAATGCTAAGTTAAAATACCAGCTCTTCTAACAACAAGCTACAGTCGTGGTGTCCTCTTACTGAGGCAGAAATCACGTTCATGGAGCAGGTGATGCAAAGTTTTATTCGTGTTATGTTTAGTCACATTTGCTGACTTCCATCCTCACTCTCTGACGTATCCAGTGTATGTTGTTTTTTCCCAAAGTCATGTCAGCTAGCAACCAGTAGGAAACACACCATTAGCTTGAATAAATCACATATTTCTCTGGGTTTGACTATTGTTGTAAAGATTTGGGATGTTGTAACCACACAACTCTACAAAATACATAACATAGGTGTCACATTTTTAAACATTTTAACGCAGAAATATTACATATTGTAGTTTGAAGACTGCTATAAAAAGTTTGAGTTTTTGTACTTATTTCATTATCTAATTTTTTTAATGTGATGTTTGGGGTCAGATTCAGAACAGAGAAGTGAGATCAGCCCATCTGTTGTTATTTTCAACTTGGATATTAGAAACAGTTTTTGGATGATTTTAAAAGAGGGCACAGAATCAAAGATTAAAAAAAGTGTTACCAACTTTTGATGCTCCTACAATAACAAATTAAATTTGCTCAAGAAAGAAGTTTGGCGCCTGCATTTATAGTAGTAATTAACAGCTACCAAATTGCAATCGATTTGATTTTGATGGGCTGCAAATTACACACTCCAGGAAAAGAGCTGAGTAACGAACAAAAAAATGTACTTTCTTGTGATGAGCGTTTTGAAAGCAAGCCGTTATTACGGGTCTCGTGTAAAATGCAGGGTTTTTGCAGGTTTCGACAAGTTAAATTTAAGACTTTTAAAGACCTTTTTAGGACCTTTATGGATCCAAATTAGATCTATTTAAGTCCACACTGAGCAAAAACGATGAACAAACGATGAATAAGGAACAATGATGGGTGTCAGCAGGTGGCTTTTTACAGCAGCTTTGTCTTTTTCTTTTATACATACAAGTTCCTAACTTGAGCATTTTCTTGCACAGGGTGCAGGAACCTTCATATTACTCATTTTAAACAGGTTTCAACTAAACATTGAATGTGCTGTTCCATGTTGGTTTTGTTACAACAAATCTTTCCCAAAAACACATTTAAAGGGGCTGGACTGAAGCTAATGCAACTTTATCAACGCTATGAGTAACATCAACTGCATAACCCACTGAAGAAATTATTAAATTGTAGCCTAGATACATTAGAAAAAGCAAAAAAATAATTTTTCCAAAATATTTATATTTATATGCTTGCCAGTTTAATGGTTAAAGGACGTGTGGACAGCCTGAAAAGGGCATCACAATTTCCAAAAACAGCCCAAGGTTGCAGGGAGTAAATCACAAAATTACGTAACAAAACATAAGTCTAAAACACTGATTTAATAAATGCATTATCACATCTGAAACCTACTAATCCAATAGGTTTCAGTCCATCAACAAAGGCAGGTAGCAGCTGCTTTGGCTGGATCCTCCCCCCGTGGAAAATTCTTTGCCTTGCCTGTGGCAGATTGATTTGAGGGATTGATTGGTCAGGACGGTGAACATTTCACCTTGGTAATGCAGTTCTTAGGCGAGCATTTAGCTTTATTGTGGATCAGACTTGGTATTCATGGCTGGCCGCGTTGCCACGCGTGATAACATAGTGGATGTGCACGAGTTACAGATGTGAGGCAGTCCTCACTCACTCGGTCCGTCAGTTTACAAGGTTCCAATTTTCACACAAATCTGCCTATGACCAGGAGGGCTGAGCCGGTGAGAGTTGGTATTTTGATCACATTCAAGGCATCTCGTCTTTCTCATCAGTTTTCCAAAGGAGCCACTCTATCAAGTATCTCCTTTGCTGCATCTCCCCAGCTCCTTGAACAGAACTCCTCTATTAAGAGATCGTCACTCCAGGGTTCTTAACTAGGCTGAAGCATGTGATTTCATTGGAGTCTGGCAGATAGTCAACACCCTATCAAATAGTCAATACACATTTTGAGCCGCGCCGAGCATCTGATCACAGTTATCCGAGGTGTGCAACATCAAAACCTCGGTTCAAAGTGGGGGAAACCCTTTAACGGAGAGGAGAACATAGAGGCAATGATTTCAAATCTAAAGAGCCATTAAATGTATTTTCTACCAAACAATTTTTTCATTTTCACAGCTCATATATCCATTTCTTATTTTTTCACCGCATGCTCAGAAAACCTATTGCCCAGTTCAAGTTTTTTTCCCCCCCCCTTTTTTCCTCCAGCAAGCTTTCCTTTGAAGTTGCTGTATTTCATGTCTTCACTGGGGGTCCAAGGTGGGTGGGTAAGCTACAAAGGTGAGGTAGACCTGGCTTCCCACAGCAGCATATTCTACCCTGCGCTTTCCGTCTGTCTTATTTTGTTGCGTATTCTATTTCATCATTTGGTTTGGTGATTTAACGTAAGTTTGATAAGCTCTGTCAAAGCTTCTCTAGCACCAAAGGTTTAAAGGCTACAGAAAAAAATACAAGGCAGATTAGAAGGAAAACATCTTCCTGAGGACATCAGACTGGTGAGCTCTTTTAAATCTATCTTTAAAAACATATTTTTCAAAATCAGCTTACAAAGAGTTTTTGGGTTTTAGTCATTTAGTCATTTCTTAAAGCGAATTTTTATACAAATGCATTCTGGTTTTACTGATTGTCTTTTTTTGTGTGTTATTTTTACAACATTACTGCTGAAACATGTAAAATCGATGACAGAAATACACTCGTAGGTGTTGGAAAATGAAGATGCGTGGTTTGAATCACAGAGCAGCAGACCCTGAGATGACCAACAATGCACACGACATCTTTTGAACACGCAATCAGGTCAGCTGAACGCACCGCCGAGGGTGACCGCCCCGTGAGGAGTGGAGGAGGGCAGGTAAGAGCCATGCTACCGACCAGACTTAAGGCTGCTCCTGGATAATGTAACAGACGACAATCAAACAGATGAAATGGAACTTGGGCCAGACAAACAGGCAGACCTGCTCCACAACATCCTGGATTGGATGTTGCACATGAGGGGCGGACTGGACTTCTAGCTGACAGGACGCAAAAAGCAAGACGCCGGCAGGAGGGGGTGTATCTGTACATCAACGATGCGTCATGCACAAACACAGTCACACTTGAGAGATAATGTTTCCCAGATGTTGAGCATCTTATGTGAGGATGTCGACCATATTATCATCACCATCCTGTTGCTGCTGTTTACGTTCAACCTGATGCAAATTCAGAAAAATACACAGAATTATTTTTTGTGTGTATACGTGCATATACATATGTATTTATATTGTTCTACGTTTTCACCCAATTCCATTCTTAATTTCATTATCTGTATTCTGTATGTTGTGTATTTTGTGTGAATTATGAAGGAACTACAATTGTAATTTTGTCATACAACCCTGAGTTGTACAATGATAATAAATATCATTGAATCCTTAATGCTGTGCAACTATTATCCTGTTTCAAAACAGGAAAAAATCTAGTAACCTCTGCTGTACCATTCCTTTTAAGTAAAAAATAAAAATGAAAGATGAGGCAAATGAAGAAAAAGTATCAATATAGAAATGTACATTAATATCAGTCAGTTCATCAATTTGTTGATCAACAGACCATCTATTATGTTTTTTATTTGTTTTTTTGTTGTTGTTTTTTTAAAGGACAAACACTCTGGTTCCAATTTCAAATGTGAACACTTGCTCTTTTTCTTAGTCCTCTATCTTAATAAACTGAATATCTTCAGGGATGTTGGACTAATGGTCTGACAAAATCAGCAATGCAAAGCCGTCACCTCCTTTTTCACTGCTTTGTAACCGCTTAATCAATGGTGAAATGAATCGTTAGTTGCCGCCATGGATTGTTTTAAACTATATTAGACATGTATCCTTCAGTGAGACTTTATTTTAGTCTCGTCTGAGGTGATATTTAAAGATGCTTTCAGTCGTCTTGGTAAGCACTTTTACTCAGCTGCCACCAGGGACAAAATGCAGGAAGCAGCAGGTATGAGGAGAATAAATACGATCACAGTCATCTGATAAAGGTGGTGACTGTTTGCACTTCATGCCTATACAGAGCTGGTAGCACTTTGGATTTCAGGACAACTTTGTATTGACTTTTTCTGCATAGGGATTATATATATATATATATATATATATATATATATATATAAAAGCATCAATCTGAGAGGTATTTAGCACATATTAGTTATAGCTGAGGATGGTGGACACACTGTGACAGACATAACTGATTCTGACACATAAATAGCTTCAGCAACAATACACTGCCAACACTTATAAACAAGACAGTGTTTCAAACCAACATTTGAAACTGCCTCTCTGGCTTTTGATTTTTTTTTTATTCAGAGTGCAGCGATAATAAAAATTGAATTCAACTTGCGTTTAATCGTAAGCGGAAAGGATCTTGGAGCTCCATTAAATTATAATAAGTCTGAGATGTCATTCATTTTTCAGAATGACTCTTAGATATCATTCATTTTTAGGAGCGGAGCCGAGTAATGGCACGCAGATTGCAGAGGACTTGCAAGAGAATAGCATCCGTAAGCTGTGCTTTATGCAGTCTTGTCAATTCACACAAGCCTTTTGGGGGTTGCTCCAGGAGCTATCATCTATAATATAAAACGTATAATGTCACTTCTTTTTGGAAAATTGAATACAATTCGTCCCAAGAGGAACTGTGCCACAATCAATCCAATGAAGCCCTGCTCTTTATGTTTTCTTGTCACTAAAAGTGTTATTTTGTAATATAGATAAACTGGTTTACAAAGCCCAGAAGGCTAGTGGGTGTTTTCTGGCTTTGCAGTCACTTCAATGTTGTTCAAAAGCGAAGTCAAGCTCAAACTCTGAACAAGTGATAAGACGAACTACATGTTGTTAATACTAAGTGGTAGGGAGTAATGGCAGGCTCATGCATTATGCAGCTTGTTGCCTTGATGTGGCGAGCTCTGTTGGTCAGTAGACCAAATGTCATGGCTTTCTTCTCAGCTTTTTAAAACACTGTCAGCTTTCTCCAATTAGGTAGCAATTATATCAATGACACTTCAGCTGACACCAGATCTGCTCTTCATGTACTGATGTTTGAGATAAAGTTTGAAATTAAAGCATCATGAAATTTCTCAAAAACAGAGGAATGCTTGTGAGACTAAAGTATCCTAAATCCAGGGTTAGGCGACAAGATTCAGCCATTCATCAGATTCATCATTTTAGTTTGTTTGGACAGTTTGCCTCCAAATCAAAATTACTTATTTTTTGTCTTACCTGTAGTGCTGTTTATCCATCTAGATTGTTTTAGTGTGATCTGCATTGTTTTGGATCAGCTGTAGAGATGTCTGCCTTCTCTCACATATAATGGAACTAAAGGATGCTCAGCATGTGGTGATCAAAGTGCCAAAAAAGTACATTTGAGAAACTCAAGAGCAGGGTCCCTTTCCAGAAATCATGACCCGCTTTTTCTAAATAATTCACAGAACTTGATGTGAGCAGTTTCATGTAGCTATTTTCTCTCTACTGAACTACACCCGCCAACTGTCTCATTGTGCTAGCTAGCTCAGCGGTGCTAACCAGTGACATTTATAGAAATGGGCAACGTGAAAGTTTCCTCAGAGTGAAGCCAGAACATCTCCATCGCCCCCTGGTGGCTCTATGTAGTATAGGTCATAAATCCTGCCTCACCAATTTTAATAGATGGGGTACACATCAAATAAATTTTGCTTTAATATGGTTTCTGTTATTTTAGGCAGTTATTATCACACTTCTATATATTTAAGTCTTATTAAAGTTTGGTTTTAATGTTTTTTTATGCTCATCAAAAGTTGGTTTCATGTCATGATTGAAAGCTGAGTTCTGCTCGCAAATGAGTCAGCTGGCTGGTTGAGCAGGAACTCAAAAGCGCAGCTCAGACGCTAGTCACTACTGCCCAGACTCTGGCTCCAAATTGTCACCAACGGAAGATGGCAGCGCTCGTATCCGGAATATTTTGGCTTCATTTTTGTGCAGCGGGAGAAAGAGGATACACGTCAACCATTTTTATTTATGTCAGTGGTACCAACGTTGCAGCTCAGCAAAGGACGCCACTGTCGCCTAAGTGCTTGCTCATGTGGGGATTGTTTCAATTGTCGGATGTAAATATGATTATAGAGTGTGGTCTAGACCTACTCTATATGTAAAGTGTCTTGAGACAACTTTGTTGTGAATTGGCGCTATATAAATAAAATTTGATTTGATTTGATTTGATTTGATTTGATTTGATGTTAAGAACCGACGGTGTCACAGGCACGAGCCTCTCCTCCGTGAGTAGATGCACGGTTCCTTCTGCACAGTGATACGGTTGGTAGGGTTCCTTCATGAAAGTGCTCACAACAAGGTCTTGCGTATCCAGATCATGATTTCTGGAAAGAATAATTGCTCCTGAGTTTTTCAAATGTGCTATTTTGGTGCTGTGCCTTCAATTTCCATTATAGAAGAAAAACACCTCTACGGCCAATATCTCTAAAACTCAGCAACTCACACCAAAATAATCAAGATTGATAAATAGCACTATAGGCCAGAAGCAAATGTGTGTTTTTGATTTTGCGGTGAATTGTCACTTTAAACCTTAACACCAGCATATTAAGGGTATTAACACATTTCCTAATGCTAATCCTGTCTGCCTCTATACCTACACAGACAGTCATGGTAAGTTATATACTGTAGGTAGGTATTCAGCCCAGGTTTCATAGTCTTTTCATTTCCTCTCATTCTGTTGCATCCTGTGACTTGACTTTATTAAGACCAAACAAACAGAAGACTAGCTTTTCAGTGAAACCCTGAGGGAAGCAAAATGAAAAACTGCAATCCAATGCAGGCCTTTCCAATTAGCTCTATGAAATCCATGCGAATGCTGACGGCTGAAAATTATGATGGATGCTCTTGATTCCTCCATCCTCAATCCATATCAATCAATCGGGGGCCCCAATTCAGGTCAGAGTGCTCCCACGTCCCTGTTCTTCACCCCCTGTGTGAGTTTTTTTTTTCTTTTCAGGATTATGATCCAAACCTAACAGTCTCTCTCGGGAGGTCTAGATGATGTGCCAAGTACGGGCTAGGGGATAATTAACTCAGCTTTCCAATTAGGACAAAGCAATCCGCTGAGGATACAAGTAGAGAGAGGATAAATACTCAAGCATCAGTATGGGAGGAGGACAGGGACGAGTAGACACATAAATCATGAGGGGGAAGCACACAGGCTAATGCTAAACACATAATCAAATGCCACAATAAGTGATTGATGCTGTGCTGTGCCCCTATTTCAGTGTGTACTGTATGTCACATGAGTTTTTGAGCAATTATCATCAATTCTCCTGCACAGTATGAAATTATCAGGAGAGTTTAGCATCTAATAAATGCATAATTATTGAGAATTTGAAAGAAGTATATTTTGTAAGTTTGCTACAGAATTACAAGATAGAGTTGGGTAATTGAATAAATATATCTTCCATTGGCAGTTGGTTTATTGGGACGAATTTTTGGAATGATTTTTGTCATTTTATTTTAAGTGCGCGAGTGACTTATCAGTGTCTGCATGCCTGATGACTGGAACTACAGCTTACCTGCAGCTTATCTCAAATATTACTGGACTGATCAGCCTGTTTTTTATGCATTCATGACTGTATGCTGAAGGACCACGGAATTCTTGAACAACCTTTTGTTTGACTTTGATGACTTCACGTTTTTATGGCCGGAGGCATTATGTTTTCAGGTCATTCCATTCTTATGAACGCCAGCGCCTTCAGGGAATTTATTCAGACTTCTTCACTTGAACTCACAAATGAACTGATTGAAGTTTGGTAGTCAAAGGTCGAGGTCACCGTGACCTCATGTCAATCCGATATCTCAAGAACACCTAGAAAGAATTTCTTCAAACTTTGCACAAATGACAACACATGTAGAGGTCATGTTAATGTTGATGAGACTTTACAAATCTCTGCTGGTTGCATCTGGCAGATGTGGTGGCATTGCAGTGGGTGCTTCACCATCTGTTGCCTGAAAGGGATCTGCAGAGTGAGAGCTACTTTTCTACAATGCACTCTCAGTGACTGAAGGATTTATTTCAACTTGACCAGAGTTGGTGATTGTTGGTACAGTGGAAAGACAAACAAAGATGGTTTGGGTGAGTGTTATATTATTTTTTCTGTTGATCGACAGCTTTAAAGTAAGTTAACGAGGCGATTAAACTTGTCTTAGTTCCGTAATAGGAAGAAACTTGGATTCAGAAGGCGTACAGGTGAATCTTTCTGTTGAAAAAAGAAAATAGGTGTTTCTTGACACTTGGTGAGTTTATTTTGTTTACTGGACTTAGCGAACGTACGTAGCGTACGTAACGTAATAAATTCACTGCTCACACTCAGGACGACAGTAGAAGGTGGCAGGGGGTGACGAATGTATTGGCAATTGCCAATTTATGGGCTAATGAAGGGCTGATTTTCAGCCTTTATTGGCTCTGTGGCATGGCAAAAGACCGTAACGAATGCCATGTTACACAGAATGGACAGATGTGGATCTGAGAATGTGAATTTCCTCCAGTATTTCTAAAACCTACACTGCTGAAAGGAACAAACACTACAGAGAGCAGAGTGTTTTGTTCAGTTTAACTAAACTGACTCTGTAGACCACTGGATGTATTCATTCTGCCTCTAGTAGCCCAAGAAGATTACTTACAGTATATAGAATTTACTTTGCTATTTATACATATGGCCTTGAAAAAAAAATACTTAACCTGTTTTTCTGAAATACAAATGGTATGGTGTGCAAAATGCACAGAACAGGATTCAGTGTTTCTCAAGCAGAGTAAAAACATCGGTCCTTTGGGTTGGCTTTTATTGCCGTTTCATGGGGTTTGCACTATTTGAAGTGTTCCTAATGACATTTTTAAACCAGCTGCGTCCAATCTTTGCCACTGTAGATCACATCACTTTCAGCCTCTGTCTCGCGTAATGATTTCACCGAGAAGGTGCAACTGTGGTCAAACTGTTTGTTAGCTGCTGCTGCTAAGCCTACAGAGAAAAAGTGTTCACTGCGGAATAAAAAAACGTTTGGCATTCTCTTGCCGATGCTCTTTTCTTGTTCTTAGCAAGACACCAAACAAATCCAGTCTCATGTGGTGCAAGGACAATTTCAAAGGAAAATACACACGGAACAGGATTCATATTGTTCCAATCACGTTACACACCCGAGTCTTGGTGTTTCCACAATTACTGATATGCTGGCAGTGAATAAGAGCCTGGCGTGTTAAAATGGACATTCGCCATATTAACTGTTTAATACCTGAAAAGAATTCAATGACACAAAGCCTGCAAAAATGTGCACATGAAAGGACACAAAACCAAATCTAAATTCATAACATATATAATATGTTAAATCAGGGCCCATGTGTTCTGTTTTAAGTTTCTTTTGAGAGACAAGTTTGTTGCTCATGAACGCTGGTTGAACTGCTGTAGCTCATCACAGTAATCAGTGCTGGAGCAGATTATTTTTGTATTTACCTGGAGGTGTTGTTGGCTTCATTTTATCCACTGACTGACAGTGATTAATTTGTTTCCGTACATTTATCACCATCTCCACATCTAGTAACGGATGAATCTCTATAAGAGAATCATAAATACAAATTAATTTGAGAGCATACACCCACAAGTCAGCTACTACGAAGCTAAATGAGAGAGCTGCTCAAAGGTCTCTCAACACTTCCATTTTTCATTTCCGCCATAAGGATTAGAGGTTGTTGTTTTATGTTTAATAGAATATCTAAATTTATCTATGTCAATATTAAAAAAAACATGGTGAAAACTAGATTAGGAAAACTAATAACACAAACCTCTCAGCAAACATGGGTTTTTAAAATTGCAATTTGCAGGGCAAACATTCTCGAGTCCCACCATTGTATTTTTTGTTCTCTTTTTCCTTGGGATTCTTACAGCAAATTTGTTCTCTATCCACATTTCTTTCAGAACAGACAAGGACAGGACTGTGGGTATTACAAAAGCTGAAAATTGTGTTAAAATTCCAATTTGGAAAGAACTGAAGAAAACGCTGAACATTTGGGAAACACAAAACCTCACCATTGTGACACCGTGTTGGGTTTTATCAGCTGTCTTCATTGCAAGAGGACATTGTGGGTAAGACTGTGGAAAATGTGTCTTCCTTCTTGCAGCATGAAACTTTTTGGAAAAGTGGGCACAACACAGATGGCTTAAGAATTCAATTAAACCAAACCGCTGCTTTTACAAAAATCCAGTGTTACAGAGACCCGAAGTGAGTTCTGTTCCAGAAGTAAGAAAACCTCATTTGATATTTGAAATAAATCAAATTACTAAAAATCACTGGCTCAGAACAGAGCCTTCCTAAACAGTATGTCAAACATAATGATGGTAGTTTTTTTTTGAAAAGCTTTCTAATGTCAGGGTTTGACATTAACAATGGCCCGATGGCCTGTGGCCACAAAAAGATACTCTGTGGCCACCAAATATTCCTTGTAGGAGGACCCCTATGAGCCTTCGTCAACACATTACAGCTCCACAAACACCCCGATTCCTTTGTGCCTTTTAGTTCAACATTCATGAAAACAGTGAACGGTTGTTGCCAGCTGATATGTCAGACCAACTGGTTTACTAAGCATACTCAAACTGAAACACAGAAGGCAGACTACAAAAGAACTACAAATTTGGGAGTGAATAGAAGCAAAAGTTTGAGTGGTTAGAATATGACGCATCTAAGGACATATTGTACTGCAGTTTGTGCCACAGTTAAGGAAAGCTGTGTTAAGTTGCATTAAATTGTCTTTTCTGTATTGCTTTTGCATACGTTTACATTTGGGCCACCAAAAAGGTAAAGTAGATTCAGGGGTTTGGTGGCCCATAGGGACTGTGCTTAAAAATGTTACCATCTATCCTTGTAATATCATTAATTTAATATTTCTGTTTTTTGCAGCTTTGATGAACACCATTTCCCATAAGCCCAAGAAGTTTGCAGGCTAAACTTCACTGCTCAAAAAGAAGAGCCCAGTCCGTGCAGGACTAAAATACACCTGTAATAACATCAGGACAGAGAGGAGTGAACGCTGTAAGAGCTTGACTACAGAAGAGAGCTTTGGCGAGTTTTATGAATTCGAACAAAACCAAGTTATGATGCCACACCTGTAAATCCTCGTGCCAGCTGGATTTTTTGTCCGTGCTCACAGTGGATGCTGATTAGTCTTCAAATATGGATGAAGATTTTTTTAAGAGGAACCAATAAAAGAAATGCTGAACCAGAGCATTTGAGTTAAAGAAAGCAGTGTTTCCTCTATAACTGTACAGGCCTTGGGGGCTGCCACACAAACGAGCACCCCCAGCAGGCCAAGTAAGTATTTCTTTAAAGACCCCCTCCAGTGAAAATCACATTTTTAAGCTTGTTAACATGTCCGTGTTGTGTTTTTAATTTGCCACAAGACATATCAGGAGCCAAATTAAGCAGCAAACTCCATGTCTGAGCACTGCTTGCTTTGAAACTGCAGTGAGCAAAGGCAGTCTCCAAAAAAACAAATTCAGTCAGGCTGCATAAATGACATCATTAACCTAAGAAACCAATCCTGTTAATCGAAGGGGTGGTGCTATGCATATTATTAGCTGCGATGCAAAGACCACAGGAGAAGCTGAATGTAACTAGTTACTGTGATTCGCTAGCAAAACAGAAGAGAAGCCAGGTGCAGCTACTTAGGTGTTGGGGTTGGGGTTTGTGGGGTGTGTGGAAAGGGCGGGGACTATTTGCACATTCATGAAACCTTGAATACTAAATGAAGACAAGGTGTAGAGCAATAGGTAAGCCATTTTGTCAACTTATTTTGCAAAAAAAAAACAAAAAAACATATCAGACACAATTTAATACTTCTTGCAGAGCATTTAACGTTGTTTAAAACATGCCTGGAGGTGGACTTTAAATGCCAGAAATGAAGCCAGCAGACAGCTCAGACGGTCGTGTCTCTCTCCTCTCCTCTCTGCTTCACCGAGGGCGGGGCAGACACGAAGCAGAAACAAGGGAAAGAGACAGGTGAAGTAGATGGCGTTTACCTCGCTGAGCTGCTGCAGCTCACACTCGTGTGATGTCCACACAGACAGCGCTGCTGCCTGATCTTTTCTACATTAAGTTTGCAGAGTCGTGGAGAGAAGAGAACAGACAGAGACGGAGAGGAAGAGAGAAAGAGAAAAGAAAGAAAAAGAGAGCGAATGTCTGTGACATATCCTATAGATACAGACACTGAAACTGTAGTGAAAGGTGTCACGTTGCTGATATGATGTGGATTTGACTATAAGGAGAACAGAGGCTAGAAAAAACAACGCACCCAAACGCAACCAACATGACCAAAATCGAGATCAGCTTAAAGATGCCTGCATAGAGTTGAGTCATGTGAAAAATACTGGTGATAGCGACGGTCAAAATAGTTAATTATAAATTACATCTCAATACTTTCAGGTTAGATTTCTACAGAATATGTGACATGGTCCTCTGGACACTGTGAAGCTTTTGTGATTAAATCCTACCAAGAAGCTGCAGGAGGGCCACCTGAGCACATGAGAGGTTTGATAAAGGGGGGGAGGTCAGAGACAGCGTGGTGCTACATGACAGCGAGACAGCTTGAGAATGGAAGTAAAAATCATCAGCCCGGGGGTTTGGTGTTCAGTGACAGCCTGTCAGTGTCTCAGTCCCACTTTTTGAGTTGGCAGCGCGAATCAGCCGCGCTTCATTCACAGGGTGTCATCGTCCATCATTAAAAAATGAAGATGCAGACATGGGAAAACACATCAGATGTGAGAAATATCGCAGAAAAAGAATAGTTGGAGAGAGATGTATCTACGGCTGCATATTCAGTGCCGTTGAGTCTATTAATGTCTTGGAAGTGTAAGTGCCAAAAGTGTTCCTGGCAACTGCTGTATGGTGCATAATTAATCATATCACAGCTCCTGTAGTTTTGTTTCTTAACATAACAAATGACCTTTGAATTCTTGTTATATATATAATATTCATTATTTTCTGTAGCTGAGAGTGGGTTGGTCTTGTAATAATCTGTCGAAGTGGTTAGCAAACAGCTAATTTAACACTAAAAATCTATTTTATGTCCCGTCATAGAACATAATTCCACAATTCAAGCTCATGTTCATATCTGCGTTATTTCAAGTGAACAGTGGCTTTGCTTCTCCCACAAAGCAGGTATTTGTTTTCAGCTCCTGTGTTCACAAACCACTGCTTTACAACCAAATAAATCAATACATCAATAAATGAATAAATTCAGTGTTTTTTTCTTTAAGAATAAAACAACGAGGCAGAATCATCCTGCTGTACTGTAGGGCCACCGCTTTAAACAAAGTGTTAAATGTATAGCAGCATGCACATTTAGCATACAATGCCAATTGTTTTGAAATTGGACCACTATTTGTCCTTTTCTAGGAACACAAAAAACTATTAGAGACTTAATTTGCATTGACAAGAGGACATTCTCGCTCTCAATGTCCCCAAAATCCCTGCTCCCCTGGTAGCACTTTCTGGTTTCCTCATCCCACTGTATGTGCATTTCCTTTAATGTTATTGATGTTGAAACAAAGTAATCCAGCAAAATCGAAAAACAGTTTGAGAGATAACTAGATAAGAGAGAGAGCGTGGGCTGACAAGATGGAGACCAAGACAAATGAAACCTAACTTTATTTTCTAATTATTTCAACACAGTTACTTGCAGCAGAAAGAGACAGACAACACTTAACAGACTGCCTCAATCTTACAGACAGATGTCTTGCCTCTCTGGCTACTCTAACACTCACAATACAAAACTCTACATCTTATTTCCATCAAACAGTCACCAGTAATACACAAAAAAGGGCAATCATTCTGTATGCAAAGATTGTGTGAACAACATCGACTGTATATAAAGATGGATGACATGCCAGCTCCCTAAAAGTGAAGCCAGAACATCTTGATCCCCCCTGGTGGCCGGCTGCAGTATAGGTCACAAACCCCGCCCCCTCAATGTTAGCAGATGGGACATGGGCCAAGCTAAAACATCACATCAAGTACACGTCAAATAATTTTTTTTCCAAAGATGTTTTCTGTCACTTTAGGTAGTTCTTATCAGGCTGATGTCTGTTCAAGTGTTATTTTTTCTTTAAAGTTTGGTTTTAATCAGTTCCAACCCTGATCACTGCTGTGCAGACTCTGGCTTCACGTAACGTCAACCAACGCAAGATGGTAGCACTGGTAACTGGAATATTTTGGCTTAGTTTTGGGAGGAAGCAGAGACGAGTCATCCATCTTTAAATACAGTCGATGATTTGCAACAAGGCTGTAATCTTCATGGCTCTTTAAATACAGAGAAAATTCACACATTCAAATGTCTATTGTAAATGCACAAACGGGACTTTTAGATCCCAAAATAGTGCCTGAATTTAGTCTCTCATTGTTTCTTTGACTAGAATACGGTCCTAGTCGATCAAAAAGGGCCATATCATATGCAAACATTTTGAGGAGCCCCCTGAAAGCCTAAACCAATAACAAAAACTTCAGATCACATGTTAAGGGATCTTATGTTCACTTAACATGTTGAAGACTTGTAGTGCTTTCACAAAATAAAAGATGAATAAAAAATAATCATCTGTAATGTGGATATAATGATTAAGTGGGTAAAGGTAAATAATAAAAGAGCTAGAATAGTCTGTTGAGTTTGGAAAATTTACTTTCCTGTAATGCAGCCTTTAAAACCAGAAAAAGACAACACGTATGCCATATCACTATAACAAAATCCAAAATCTGGCCTCACATCACAAATTTGATATAATATCGGTATATTGCCCATATATTTGGCATTTGGTAAGTTTATTCCATTTCTGACTAAGTCATTGGTAACAAAATAACCAGTCACAGAGTCACAGAACAAGTCAAAAACTGTCTCATCTGCAATTCTTTAATACATGACGGTCAGTGATTAAAGTGTGAAGATATTAGGATATGTCAGGGTTGCCATAGTGATGTTGAATATGTGTCCTCAGGTCTATAAATCACTGAGAGTCTAAGTAAGTCAGCTGACATTTGAGAGGTGCATAATCTGATCTGAGACTTCATTATCAGAGGGTAAAATAACATCAATAGGTGTAACATTCCACACACAGTATTCCACAATAACGCTATGAAAAGACTTCTGGCTATCAATTAGCATCAACTATTTAATGTTTTAAATATCAACTCTAAAGTTGAATTTGATTTGTTGAGTTTACGCAGATCAAAATGGACCGACAGGGATAATTTCTCACCTCTCTGTGTCGGCCGTGCATTTGAAACCACGCTGGGAAATCTGCTTTGTCACGTTGTTGCTATGAGATGGTGGTTAAGTGGTTACTACTCTTAGGCCAAACAACTCAGCAGGAGCTCGGAAGCTCAGCAGCAACCCTTTTCTAAAAAAAAATCCTTTTAAGATGTGCGCGCGTGTGTGTTTGAGTGTGTTTCTGTGCATGCAATGAAAGGGTAGTTATGGGTGTGGAAATGGCAACACTGAAAACTGTGAAATGAGGGAAAACAAGTTTGAGTGTGAATAGCGGCAGGTTACTGCGTTGATTATTTGACACAGGCAGAAAAAGTAGGTAGCCAACAATTTTAAATGATCATAGCAGCAGTTGGAGGTATTTCACCATGTAATTCTTGAACACGTCACTACAGGAGATGCATTAATTCTAAAAATATCTTCTAATAAATGTAAAAAAAAATGTTTCTTGAAAAATATGAGAACCACAGTTCCCCATGCTTTCAAACATGTATGATTTTCTCAGCTTATGTGTGACCTTTTTTTCCCGCCCGGAGGCATTTTGAAGCGCCGAGGAGAAGCAGATTTATTGTAAATGCCACACAAATATGCAGCCAAACCAATATGGGGAGAATTTGTCCTCCAAAATTGAAGGTTTTTTTTTCATCTGCTGAGATAAAAACAAAAGTCTGCTTTCCATCTGCTAAAACGTCAGTTTATTTTGGCATTGTTTTTAAATTAACTGAGCTGGCGAGAGATTGTATCGCTAATTTTCTCTGCAGCTAAGTACAGTTTGAGACGGAACTGTTTGTGTCATCAAATGGATGCTGTTTGAGTTTGTACGCATATTTCTGTGCTTTTGATTTTAATTAAATCAACTCCAACAATATGTGCCGTCTTTGATCCGTCTGCCGCTAATTTGTCAGAACAAATGCCTCACTTGAAATGTGTGTCCCCTAAAAAAGACGCAAAGGGCACATATGATTATTTGTCTTTAATGCGGCTGCAAATTATGAGATGCTGAACTGTTTCCAGAGGCCTGACACGTTCACCCTTCACCTCCGACGCCTCCAGTGGACGCATTTTTGGAACAGTTGTCTTTGACGAGCATTTGTAAATCTCATTATGTAAATATGATTGATTGGGGCCACATTTGAATCATCAGGGGGTGGAGCACGAGGTCAAGCTGATAAACTAATTTAGAGTGAATGTACATTTTTTGTAAAGAGATGAAGGTGCTGATGCAGGCGGTTCAAAGCTCCAGGAGGGGCCACTATTTACCGTCGATGTCTGTTTCATGGCCTTCCATTACATTATTCTTAAGGACAGCTGTCTGCTGCCACATAAATATGTACCCCTGACTCCCATAGGGGTCACTGCAATCAATGCACCCCCCGAGGATTGGCTGTCACATTAGATGTCGGGGTAAAAGCATACTTAAGTGAATGAAGTGGAGTGCCTCACGTTAGCTCAACAGGAGTTCTTGCTGTCTGAAGGACGAGGGGAATGGCAGCCATTGATTTGGGAGGTTTGTGTCATTGTGACTGGAACACACGCAGCGGAAATATCACAGCATCACGCCCCTTGACCAGAGCGGCAAGAAAAATCTCCCCTACTCTGACAAGAGGGCTGTTTTGTCTAAAGCCGCATAGTCATACAACAAGTGCACAAGACTGTATAAATAAACTGCAGGCATCCTCTGGAAAACAGACGTTCCTGTTGGAGGCGCCTGCAACAGGGCACCATATGTGCTTGCTGAGATAAAACGGAAGGGATGAGCATACCCCCTGTAGGTAAATACTCATCAGACCAGAGTATTGGCTGCTGTGTTTCCAGATTATTCCATCATTTACTGGCAGTGCCAGGCACTGTCCTGCAGTCTCTGATATCCTCTGAAGAGTTTGGACCCTGGTGGGCTGGAAGCTGGCTCAAAGAAATCCTTCCGCATCCCTGGAAGGAGCACATATGTCTTGTTTTTTGGGTAGGTGGCCATTTAATTGTTAGTTAGGGACCTAGCTGGACAATACTGATATGATTTTAATGCAGTTTTGCTCTGAAAAAGCTCTAAAATATTTCTTTACTCACCATCTAGATGTATTCATACCCCCATAATATAAAATAAATATGTAACTATTTTAAAAAAAAGGATATCTTTGTCCTTTTACAGGTGTTTCACTCTTATTTAATCTGTTAAATCACTTCTTAATCTCTCTTATATAAATACTTTCTCTCTTTTGATTGACTGTCTATTTTACTCATTTTATATTGTTTAATATTTGTCACATAGCTACTATTGCTCAAATAAGAGATAATATACAGCGAGGAGGTGATTATTGCAAAATGTTTTTTGATAATGTCCAGTTTTTAAAAAAAATCCTGGCAGTGATTCATTTTTTGTTTTGTTTAAACTCCCAACAGCTAGATAGCAGTGATGTTATCCATCTTCACTGTTCTGACTGCAAAAAAGTTAACTTTTTAAACTCAGATATTATGCATGTGGTGGTGTGGTCCGATGACAGTTTCCCCATAATTAGATTGAACAAGTGAGAATTTATCACTTTTAAGCCCTACTGTTTACGGTATCGCAATACATCATAATGTACTGAATGATAACCTGTGAATCATGGGCGTGTCACAATTTCAAGATCAAATATTCAAAATGAGCTTTCAATTTTTCTAACTGAAATAAAAGGCAAAGTTTGCGATATTCCAAGGGTGTGTCCAGAGTAAAACACTCCAAAGACGACACAGTGTATCAACCATGATCTGTTGAACTTTACAAATCAAGAATCAATAGTTTGCTACACAGTACATACAGTGCTAAAAGATGTATAAAATGAAAGTCAAATAGACTCATGAATTTGGAGAATCATGAGACCTTGCTTGTGTTATGATACATATTGCACACAGCCCTGATTAATTTATAACCCTACCCCCATAATAGTTTTTTTGCCCTTCTTTTCTAGATTTATTTATTGCCCATATGCACGCCGTGGCTAAATTGTGTGTGGAATTTACATCACAGTAGACAACTACTTTGATATCTGGGTTTGAGGATCTGTCAGAATCAGATATTTACATGGATTTAATGGATCTGGACATGATTTGCTGATAACGCTGCACTGAGAGGTGCTGCTGGAGTCACACATCACATGACAGGCCATGCATGCAACATTCATGATCCATGATATTTTCTGTTTGCATGCTGCGAGGCATAGGCAGCCCTGCTGTTCACATGGCCCCCATAAAAATTCAATTAGAAGCAATTCCATACCCTCATACATAGCAACATTGGATTGTTCAATGAACTTCAATACACCCGCCTCACATGCAATGAGTTTTTCATGCCCCAATGAAGATTTAATAATAGCAATTCAATAACAGACTTTGGTTTAGTCCGCTCACTACAGAGATAAGCACTGTACTCCGGTTGGTGATGGAAGGAGATGAGATAAAACTATTCGCACAGATACGACATGAGCACGCCCTTTGCCTGACCATTTCAATTCTCCAACACAGGATACTGTCGGCCATTATGGCTGCTGCGTTACTGCGGGTGCCCTTTATGACTGATGTGATTATGTTGTCACCCAACTGCTGCTATCTGCTGGTGTGCGTTATGAGTCAAAGACCTCATAACTCAGAGATCATGTGTGCTGTTCTATGTGGTCCGGCACAACCCAGTTGGCATTTGTGACTCTTAAGATTGTTCAATACCGCTGGTGATGAATCACATCACATCCAGCGCAGACCTTTTCCATTAAAGATGATAAAAATGACTTTTGTTTGCAGAGTCTCCACGTCACACTGCAGACCCGCTCATAGCAATTAGAGCTGCAGAATATTTATTTTCTCGTGTTTTATTTCACACTGGTATTTTTTATTTTATTTTCCAGTAAAGATGCAGACGGACACTGTGCCAAGATTTTCTCAGCACCCTCTCCACCCCTCCCATCACATGAAACATCATGTATATGTGCTGGGCACAATGTTTGCAGCCTGGTGTGACAGCATAAGATTATGCACAAAGCAATTCACAGAGGATTGCTTCAGCAGATACACTATGCGGTGGGCTTCACTGCCTTTGTTTGTTACAGCCAACCCTCCCACCCAGCCCCGTTTCAAGCAGGAATACCTCAACGTGCTGAAGCAAGACACCACAGAGATGCTGGTCAGTGGTTTGTGAATTTAACAATGGAAAAATGGTGGATTTGTAGTCTCATTCAGAGCTAAAATACAGCAAAGACATTCACATTTACTTTTTTATGCGCATAATACATCTTAAGACATTAACATTAGAAACAATGATCAAGTATTATGAAACAAATTTCAGTCTTTTTTTTTTCCTTTTTCCTTTTCACATGCATTGGCAAAGAGGTCAATACAACTGAATGTGCTGTTAATTGGGCTCCGACTAACGTTTATTTTCATCATCAATTAATCGATTAGTAGCTTGGTCTGTAAAATTTCAGAAAATGGCAGAAAGTTGATCAGTGTTTCATTAAGCCTTAGATGATGTCCTCAAATGTCTTGTTTTGTTTAAAACCCAAAGATATTCAGTTTGCTGTCATGAACGGGTGATAAATAAACAGAAAATATGCACATTTAATACGCTGGAATCAGATAATTCTGAGTTATAAAATTGCTCAAACCAATTAATCGATTATCAGAACAGTTGGTCATTTATTTAATAATAGAGTCATAATCAGATAATCGTGTCAGATCTAGCAGTTACCATGTAAATTTTTTAATTAATGATGAAGATTTTCACAATTAGTTTTCTTTTATTTATATTTAGACAGCTGATCTTGTACACTTAACTAGAATTTTATTTTATATTCAAGAATACATATTGAACATTAATTTTAAGGGCAAACTATGACATAAACTTAAACATAAACTTCTTATGTTCTCATTATTTTTCTGTGTTCAGGACACTTTACAAACCCAAATCTTATCTTAAATCCTACTTATTCTACCTTTAATGGTTTACATTTAAAATTTAATGAAACAAATTGTGCCTAATTTGTAAGACATGAGCTGTGTACATACAGCAAACACACTATGATGATTTATAAAAACCATTTTTACATTCTCTATTTGATGAAGTTCTCTTTATTAATCCCGAAGAAAATGTAATTTTGCTCACATTAATGTGCATCACACCCTCCTCCATTAACTTCTCCAATTAGCCAGAAATGGTTAATGAAGTGCCCTTCATGAATATTGATATGCATGGTAATGAACTTGTGATTTTATTTTTTTGTGCCCGAAAATGAAAAGGTAAGAGCACGAGATACCACTTAAATCTCACGGTGTGAAACCAAGTGCCATTTTGAAGGGGGACCGTGATGTATTACCTGATTATATTATTTCTAGCACCACTATCATATATTATAATAAATTATGCTGCCAGTCCTGAGAGTCAGCCCCTTTATTAAAGCGCAAATAAAAATGTATCCATATAAAGGTTAACCCTGAGAGCTACGGGGCTGCACATCTACCTCGTGTCACGGGGACGGCAGAGCTGTCAGACATTCTCATCTCGATAATGGGAAACCCCAATTAGTGGCATTGTGCCAAGAAAAGAGGGTGACATCAACACGGCGTCAGCGACACGAGGCTGCTGCAGGAGCCAGAGGGGAAACTGTCTGGAGCGAACCACTCATTCCATGTGCCACATTCATTAGATTTGACTAAACCCTAATAGATTAAATAAAGCCCTGACAAGATCATTATTATTTTCATTATTCTAATTATTTATCCTGCATTCAGTGTTTGTTTTGAGAACGTGGCTGTGCTGTAATGTGTTCTGCCCTGATGAGCAAACAGATTTACAGGTGAAGTGCATTCCCACACTGGAAATGAGTTTGTGGATTCACATTTACAGGGATGGTTCACCCCAATATCAGTTTAGAGTATAGATGGATAACATCTATACTCTTTAGGTGTGAGTTGCCAAGTTTGGGAGATGTCCGTGAATGTTCTCATTCGTCCAGGTCATTGTAATCTCAGGAAAGATTAAATCAAAAGCAACTGGACTTGTTTAAAAGTCTTTTTTGAAGACGTTTCGCTTCTCATCCAAGAAGCTTCATCAGTTCAGTTGAACTGAAGAACTGACATCCAGTTGCTTTCGATTTAATCTTTCCTGAGACAAGTTTGGGAGATATCAGCCATAGAGATTTCTGCCTTCTTTCAAATATATTGGAGCTAAACTTTCTAATAGAAAGGAAGTAGTGCCAACATGAAACTGCTCACAACAGATAATCTTGAGTAACTGGATCATAATTTTTGGAAAGAGGCACTGGTTTAGAACTTTTCAAATATATCTTTAGGTTCTTTGAGCACCACAAGCCGAGCGCGATCTAGTCCCATTAAAATAGAGAGACAGCAGATATATCTGTGGCTGATTAAAAAAAAATTGAGATTGATAAATAGTACTGCAGGCCAGGGAAAAAATTTGAATTTTTGATTTTGGTGTGATCTGTTCCTTTTAGGTGCAAAGCATTTTCTGGTAGTTTAGTAGAGCACTAGTGCCTCTTACTGGCTGATCCGTCTGGACTGCCTCTCTCTTCAGTCTACGCCAAAGCTGTCCAAAAATCTGGGACTTTCTCTGTCTTTTCACTAATGCGCTGTGCTCTTTCTTTCAAGCTTCTTTAGACATTCCTTTGCTTTCTGGCAGATAAATCTTTGATAGACTTAAACCTACCCTGTTCTTTCATTTATTTCCCTCTCCTTGTTTAAATATTTTTCATACTTCAGGGGCTCAGCTCTCATCTTCTGTCTCCCCTCAAACTGTCTTCTGTCCTTGCATGACTCTCAAAGTTGCCAAATGTCAGATCTGTGCGATTGTTTGCAGTACATAATTTCATCTTATTCATAAATAAAAGGGATTTGATCTTGTAATTCTGTTCAGTTTCTTGATAGAAATGCAGGAATCATACATCTTTCATTTCCAAATGCAGAATCTACAGACTTATGTCACCACTAAAAAACATTAGCAGCAGCGGTGACTAATTGTGTGGTGAGACAGGTGATGGCGACATTCCAGAGGATGTCTTCAACATTTCTGCTAATATTAAGGAAACAGGAATCTGTGCTGAAGCTACTGGTAAGTTTACCATCAGCTGACTGTGACCTTTTTTCTACAAAATGACAAGTAACACGTGATGCACTGCTGCTGAAAGCTGTTGGAAGCTTGGATTGGTGGCTGTCTAACAAATAAATAACATACTCTGTAAATGTCTAGGTAAAATATTATATTCAACTATAAACAGACTCTTTTCAAGAATGATTATATATTTATGAAGGAAGGTGCACTTAAAGTATCCATTATCTGTGTTCAGGCAGGACGACTTTACCTTCATCTTGAAAGGAAATAATGTGTCTGTCTCTTTATGTTATCTTTATAAAATATGGACCATAGTCTTTAAATCATGATAATTTATATAATGTTTATACTACATCAAGTATGTGCACTTTATCCATTTCTGTTTATTTCCATTCGTTCATTCATATTTGCATTAGATAACCAATGAAATTAGAAATATTATGCTCAAATTATAAACGTTTCACGCAGTTTGATCTTGTTAAGTCTTAAAGTGAAAATGTGCTACTTTTTATGTGGATCAGTGTTGATGTTAAATGTAGTCAATGAAGCAATAAATTCCTTAGTGCTGCTATATTGTAGGGCTTCAATTAAAGAATATTTTCACTGTTTATTAATCTGTCGATTACTTCTGCGATTAATCAACTTGTTGTGTAGTCAGAAAATGGTGAGAATTGTTGACTAGTGTTTCCAAATTCAAGATGATGTCCCAAAATGTCTTGTTTTGTCCACAACCTAAAGATATTTATATAGATATAGTTATAAAGGAGTAAAGAAACCAGAGAATATTCACATTTAAGAAGCTGAAATCAGAGAATTTTAAACCAATTAACTGATTATAATAATAGCTGGTGCTTAATATGATAATCAGTTAATAATAGATCATTCATTCCAGCTCTACTATATTAAGAAAGCTGCGCTCGCCTGCTTGCTTGCAAAGCCGTGCTGACAGTGCCTACATGTACCAGGATGCATTGCGTGCGAGCCTCTGACACCCATGCCCACGCTGCTGTGTATCACCACCCAAGCTCGCAGCTATGAGTTTATTGACCAGAGGAATTTATTGCTTCAATTGACAACATTTACCATCAACACAGATTGGACGTGCAAATAAAAAATATCGTGAACTGTCAATACAGGAGTGGGGGGGTTGGGGTTGAATAGGGGGTTATAAAATCACCAACTGTTGACATTTAGATGTGTATGTGTTTGCAGGTGTGCATGTGTGCATGCAGTGTATATGAGTGTGTGGGTTTTAGTGTCAGTCTACGTCAGTGCAGATGTACGCTTGTATCTGCATAGAGGTATTTGCCAATTTATGTTAAGGCATATATGGATATGCAGGTCTGTATATTACCTGCACACCAGATAATGTTGTGTACATGCACATTATACAATTAATTAATTTAAGTTTAATTATTTAAAAATGTATCTGTATATGTACACTTGTTTTTTTGTTTTGTCAACATGAACTAATGAAAAGTTGTTCACAAAATAAAAGCATAGTTTTGTAAAATTGGGGGATGAATTTGGCTTCCCTTGCTGAATGCAAGCAGAATTATTTGAAATAAAAGCTGCCATATGTTTGACCTTTGGGTGCAGCCAAAGCTCACAAAGCAAAATGTAAGGGACTTCATCTCAGAGAGACATCATGGTTAATAGTTTGTTTTTTCTTTTTTTAAAGCACTGCTGGTAATTTATCATTTCCTGAGAATAATTAAAGTTGGTGCATCTGAACTGTAGCATCTTTTGTTTTTCAAGTGAGACACACCACTCTGTGGCAGCTGGTGTGTGAAGTTGTGAGTGGATTCTAACAAGCTGTTGAACAGAATATCTATTTTACTGTTCTGTTATTTCATGACAAAAATCTACATTCATACAGTGAAGGGACATTTTGACAGTTTAATCATTTCAGTTTGAGGATCCAGAGCTGGCAGTTGACCTGTGTAGCACTATAAAGTCCCCTACATTACAGTTAAAACCTGCCAATTCAAACATGAGGACTGAGGAGGTCACTCTTCAACCACAATTACTGCACTTCTTGCTTAAGGTATCGCTCTATCTGCTCTAACTGTTGGCCCACTGGAGGGCTGTGACTGGAATGCCAAATATGTATCTCTGCAGTAAGAAGCCCAGTTATGATTCTGCAGTGCAAACACGACTACCTTTACCTGTCAAACTTAAGTTCTCAGCACTGTCACAGCATATTACCTTCGTGAGCTAGGTGAGCTTATATTCATTAACTAATACAGAGGATCTGATGTAACTACCATGTGAGCTATGAAACCGGGGTTAAAGGCAATGCAATGTGATATGTGGCTTGCATGCTGGAATAAAAAGAGGGGTGAGAACGGGAGTCTCAGCAGTGTTATCATCTGGTCGACTCCTGTCATAGACGTTTCATTAAATTAGGCCCATGATACCTCCAGAAGCCTCTGCTGCGACTTACCACATCTCTGAATTTCCCCTCATTCGCATCTATATGCATACGAATTACACGTATCGTGTCAGAAATATGTAATTCTGTTTTTACAGCGACTTCATCATTTTTCGTCGGTTAATTATAATGTCAAAATGTGAGGTTTGGGCACTTCTTTTTCTCCCTTTTCAGTCCAATTTACTGGTTCCACTTTTTGGTTACTTCATTATCCAGCTGGTCAGGAGCCTTAAAGGAAATCTTCCTGAACCGCAGCCGGCCTCTTCCAAGTGTGTTCATTACTACTGGGGGTATTGTTGCAGATGGTGTTAACTGCCTGTTGAAACAAAGCTCCTTTTTAAATACATAATCAGCACCCCAATGCCAAACTAAGCACTAATTCTGCAAGGCTTTGTATTGTGTTTACATGGAAAAAGTGAAGAAATTCAATATATTGCAAGATCACAATTATTAATGCATTTTGATGCATCAAATTTTTCTGTTTTGATACATGAAATAATTTTTGCTACTTTTTAAACATTGCGCATTTGTCATGATCAATAACGTAAGTTCAGTTAGACACAAATAGCATCTGGTGGCTCTTGTCTTTTCGCTTTAACTTCATAGAAGCCAAAATACCCGATACATACATATGTCAGGAAGTGTCGGTCGATTGAATCTATCTACAGTTGCAAATGCTCAGCTGCACCAAAAAGTAGCCTAGTTTAGAGCGTAAGGAACATACAAGCCGGTCTTATTGCTAAAGGTGATCATAATGTCGAGAACTGGATTTTTTAAACCCTGATTATTGACTCTTCTGCATCAATTCATAATCTTCCAGGAGAGAATCACAATACACCAAAGAATCATTTTTTCCCCTATCCATAATTCACACCTAGGTCACTTGATGTTTTTTTGTGTGCTGTTCATGGACACAATGCAGTGTGAAGGAAATGGAGGAGCTACTTACAGCTGAAAATTGTGGTGGTGAGGCAGCTGTAAGACGAATTGCAAAAACAAAACAAGTATTTTATCTTTGGGACAACATTTGTTTTCTCTTTGTGAAAGTACCCTGTGGAGTTTTTGGTCACTGGCAGCGCTAGTTTTACAAGTAGATCTGTCACGGTTTTGAGGGTTTTTTTTAAAAGTTATTTCCCGTTTTGTAGTCCTCATCTTCCCTCATGTGTCTTGTCTTTACTTCCCGTCTTCTTTTGTGTTTCTGCTCTTCATCAGTCACACCTATTGCCAGTTACTCACCCTGTCCATCCCTGTAACCCCGTATATATACACTCAGCTGTTTCAATGCCTTCTTGTCAGGTTGTCTACTTCGTTCCTGCGTGTGTTCTTAAGTTTTCTTGCATTTTTTTTTCCTAGAGTTGCTCTTGTGGTTTTTTGGCTTTGCTATTTCCTGGTTTATGGATTTTCTCCAACTCCCTGCCTGCTTTGTTCACCTTGTTTTGGACTGCCACCCATGTATGACATTCCTGCTGAAGGTTTGCTTCTATTCAACTAATTGATAGCTAGCAACAGTAGCCTGACAAGAAACATAGCAAAGGCAGTGAAGATGGACACCACAAGCTAGCAAACACTGACATAAATAACGCAGGTTGTTTGAATCCCTGTACGGTCCACCGTGAACTCTTCACCCAGGTTGCTGAAGGGAAGCCTGACCTTGGTCTGGCAGATGTAGAGGGCGCCATCGGCGGAGGTAATGGCTGACCCTCTTGTCAAAGCCCTCCACTGTAGTTAATGGGACTTCATATCTTCATCATCATCAAAGGTCGGAGGACTGGTGGAAGGATGCCATGCTGGTAGATCCAAGCTTTGAACTTTCCAGGTAGCCAGGACTACCGGATTGGTTTCCTGTATCAAGCCATCATCCCTAAGGCTGTATTCAGACTGAATCAGGTGTTGCAGCGATTAACCACACGGTTTCAGGTGTTCAGAGCAGGTTGTTCACTGGCTTATGTGACTGACCACTGCATTCCTCCAAAACTTGACTAAAGGGCTAAGGGCCCCACAGATGGAAAAGCAGAACGTATTCATGACCTCGTCCCCCGAGTATGAAGGATCTTGATTTTGCTGGCTTAGAGCTCATCCTGACCTAAGTCATGAGCTTCTCTGGCCCCTATAGAAACGACACGGCTCCGAGCACTGATGTTGTCTTTACTGTGAGCTCGTCCCTAAACTCTCTTATCGGGGTTTGACGCAACCCAGACTGGGACAGGGGAGCCTCTGCCCTCCACCTCTGCGGCCTGCACCAGCATGTTCATGTACAAGGCAAAGAGACAGTACAGCCTGTTGTGATCCTGTCTCCAGGCGATGTCACTCTGATGTAATCTCTCCAGTGGTGATTCACAATTGGCAGATGCAGCCTTTTCCACCATCTTGTGGGGGATGGAACTGAGGGCATTGGCCAGATCAAGCTAAGCACCACCTGATCACTTTTGCCTTTTCAAGCAGCCATAATGATCTGGGTAACCACGTGTTCCCAACAGCAATGTACATCCGATTTGATGTAACTCACTCAGTCTTTGAGTTAAGAAACTGAAGAATATTTGAAACTCCACTCTTTGCAGTGAGATGATTCTAAAATGCTCACTGGCTTGGGAAATTTCCTCTTCGGAAAACCACACTTCATGAGCATGTTTTCACTGGGCTGCTACAAGGGTTGGCTCATGAGATGAATATATCGGCTATCTGCAATTTTGCTGAGTCCATTGCCAGTTTGTTTGGAGCAATTTATGCCATTTTATTTTCCTAATTTTATGGTCTGCAGGGTGAGAACCACTGCCAAGCAATGCACTCTCATTCTGCCGTACAGTACACACCCACTGAGCCGTAGGACGAGAAAGAGGAAAACAGTGTGAAGAGCCAAGTATTTTCACATCTTACTCAAGGAATTAAGGATTTATTTCGACCAAGTCAGAGTTGGTGATTGTTGGAAAAGTGGCTAACCAAGACGGTTTTGGTTAGTGTTTTAATGAAACGTGTTGGATGATTGGGTTGGGCCATGGACAATGCTGTTGTGATGGCTGACTGTCATCGATAACTGAGCCCTCTACCGTCACAACATTGAGATTTAAAAGCCTTCTGTATTGGGTAGTGTGTGCCCAAAGTTGCCATCGAGTTGATGCCAATAAAAAGCTGTCGCTGTTTATTGCACTAGCCCTCCAGGTCCTGTTTATTATTTTCTTATTAAATACAACTTAGTTACAGATATGTCGTGCAGAGACAAAGACCCTTTCAGGCCCAGCAATAATATCATCATCCATCGCTATGTTTCACTCTGAACATCATCATATGCCAGTTTGGGAGACATCATCCAACTCTATTTGACAATGAGTTAAAAAGGCAATTAAGCTAGTCTTAGTTTGATAAAAAAGTGAAACTTGGATTCATAAGACAGTGTTGTAGTACAGTAAAGACCACATAAACCATGATCAAGTTAAGACCAAGACCAGAGTGTATCGAGACCGAGACAAGGCCCACACTTTGACGGGTTGAAACCGAAACAAGACCAAGACCGTGGCATGCAGTGTTTACGTTGTAGCTGAACTTAGCTAACACTGATGTAATGTAACTTTACATACATTAGCTACATAGCTTTATGTAGCCAGGCTCATCATAGTTTTTTTTTTTCAGCTTAGCTATTTGCAGAATTTCTTCACTTTCGAGCAGTGTGTATCAAGAACAGCGTGGAGAGTTGAGAGCTGGCAACAGTAACAAAATTTTCAAATCAGTTATTGGTTGAATCTGAAGCAGTAAGTTTTCCATCCAATGATAACAAATATATTGGAAAATGCTCAGGCGCCTTAGTAAAATCCCTGCAGTTGCGATCTTGACCGGTCTTGAAATAAAATCCTGAGTCTTCTTAGTGGGAGACCAAGTAAAAACGTCGTCAAGACCAAGACCTTCAAAAAGTGGTCTTGAGACCAAGACCAATCTCAAGAACTACAACACCTAAAGATCTACAGATGTAAATGAGGAAAGTAGGTTTAAGAAAATATCCTTTCTCATCACTGAGTTTATTTTGTTTATTTTGGTCGTAGTGAATATTTTACACTCCAAAATGAGCTGGAATATGATTTTAAATTGCTCAAGGAGCCAGAATATTTTCAGACCTGACACAGTGAATCAAGGATCTATTTCAGCCAAACCAGGGTTAGTTATTGTAGCAAAAGTGGCAAGACTAACCAAGACCATTTTGTTTGTTTTTTTTTGTTTTTTGAGTGACATGTGCTTGACAATGAGTTTTTAAAAAGGCAATTAAGATTCGGTAAAAGACTGACACCTGGATTCATAAGGTCTACGGTTGTATTTTCTTTTCAATAAGGAAAATACGCATAAAAATATTTCCTTTCTTAACACGGTGAGTTGATTTTGTTCATTTTCGTCATAGGGAATATCTTACACTCCACACTGAGCTGCAATATGATTTTACACTGCTCAATTGCTTTTGAGTTTTCCTCCTTAGGAATCCACACTCCCTCAGCACACCTCCACTGGATTTCTACCTTAGAAATTTATATACTTCAATGCTGTGTACTAATGGTGAAGGTAAGTCGGATATATCTCACACAATATAATATGTTTATCTAAGTATGGCATTGGGACACAGTAATAAAGCTAATGATTATCTCACCTCTGGACTCATTTTGCATTTTTATAGCCCTGCAAAAATATTTCTTCAGGGATTAGCATCAGCTCCTAAAATCAAATAGTAAAGAGTTCCTTCCAGACTTGAGGTTTTGTTTTAGAACAATGAAGAATATGATACCAATCAGCCTAAGTAGATCAGAATCCTGTGCACAGTGTGCCTCACTGTTGAGACTTGGTTGCTGATTCAGTGCGTCTCGCCCTTTTCTTTCATCTGCATTTTCTGTGGCGTGAAGTCTACAAACTGCTTATATTTTCCTATGCTTAGCATTCCCTAGCTGACCTGACTTGTGTGTACTTGGCATTAATTCAGCTATACAGTGAGGTGCAGCAGTAAGCACATAAACAGACTATTTAAAGAGCCCTGCCTTTTTTCCCCCTCCTTGTTTGTCCAGCACGCATTTATTATCCCTCCTCCGATCCATGAACACAAAACAGCAGAGGTAAAATGAACTTGCTTTAAAGCTTTGTATATAAAAGGTGTTTATATGGAAAGGCAGCTCAACAAATTCCCAAGAGCACAAGATCATTGTTAATCCGGTTAGGTTGGAAGTAATATTTTATTATTAGTCCTATCCATTTAAGTAATGGGATTCTGCTCGCTATGCAGCCAAGCACTATATTCAAAGGAACCTGTTGTCAACTCAGGTTGGGAGGTGTTGGATTAATGTGGGTTGTATAACATATTACACAAGCTTGGAAAGACTCACGGGATGAACAGTCAGAGATATGGGACGCCCCAATATGCTGCTCAGAGTTTGCAAAGTACTTGAGGTTGAGAGGGAAACTATTTTTTGTGACAATGGACTTAGACCTGCAAACCATCAACTTTTATAAGCTCCGAGTGTTTAGTTTCTCTAATAGCAAATACTGTTTGCCACCGCCTTTTATTAAATTTAATTTAGGGACTATTTATTCATATCTTGCAGTGAACTGTGACAACACAATATTTTTTTATTCTCCTGTTTCATTCCTTTTCAGCTTATTTTTATCGTCTATTTGATTTTTCTCTTTTAAAACCTATTTAAATGTGTCTTTTTATATTGCCGGGTGTCTCTTTTCTTAATGCCTTTTATATTCTTAGTAAAGAACTTTGAATTGCCTTGTTGTTGAAAGGCGCTATACAAATAAACTTTCCTTGAAAATGTTCTCTTGGATTTTTAAAGCCTCTATAGAAAAAAAAAAGGATTTACAGATGTATACTTAAAGGAACGGGGGACAGGGACAGCTGCCGAGTTTTGGAGACCTCAGCTGTAGAGACTTCTGCCTTCTCTCCAAAATAATGGAACTAGATGGCACTAGTCCTGTGGAGCTCAAAGCGCTTTCAGCAGTAGAATCCACTGGAACTATTTTAGAATCTACCAGAACTACTTTCTTTCTACTAGAAAGAAAGTAGTTCCTTCATGAAACTGCTCACAACAAAGTCTGTGAATTATCTTCAGTAACCGGTTCATGATTTCTGGAAAGAGACGCTGGTTTTGAATTTTTCAGATGCATTCCTTTGGTGCTTTGAGCACCACAAGCCGAGCGCTACTTAGTCCCATTATATTGGAGAGAAGGCAGACATCTTTATGGCCGATATCTCCAAAATTCTGCAACTCACAAGGCAGTGAGTAGCAGGCCAGGCGAATAATATGTACTTTTGATTTTGGGGTGAACTGTCCCTTTAAATATTTCTTAATCTATGAGCACCTAGACTTCTATCTATGAAGTCCATCTGAATGCAGCGAGGGGATTTGAAGTACTGGCCCTCGAAGCATCTTCTCAAATTGCTCCTCCTGACTTGCAGTCGATGCCCGCAGCAGGTGACACTGCAGACCCTTTGTCTGGATGGAGGCTGATAAGGAAAGAGATTGACAAGGTCGTGTCCAGCAGGGACAATTTTTAACTCCCACAGGTGACCATTGTTCATGTCTTTTTAAACCTGTCAAGTTTCCAGCTTGACACCGCTCTCCGACATTCTCTCACACACGATGTATGGCTGATCCCGCGCAGAGCCTTTGTTTCTCCTTCATTTCAAGTGATTTTACTTGTATTGTGGCAGAAAAAAAAATACTGCAGCGACAAAGGAGAAACATATAGGCACTCATTAATCGCTTGACCTAACAGAAATATGTGTATAACAGTTTCTGTTTTTGTTCTAAAACATTGTATATGTGGCTGTGATCAGAGTTGGGTCAGATTACTTTGAAATGTAGTCTGTTACTGAATGCAAAATGCATGTAATTTTTTGTAATTAGTAACATAAAATGTAATCTAACCTGAATACTTAGAAATAAAACATTAAAAATATTGCATCTTATACTTAAAAAAAAAAAACAACAGCCACATATTTTTGTCTTTTTAAGTATTTCTGACCATTTTCAATGCGAAAAACAATGTATTTTTGCACAGGATTGTTTTTTCTTGTCTAAGAAAAAAGTTTCATCATTTTAAAATGTCTATAACTCAAGTAATCTTTGAGAATGCAACTATAATATTTCAAATGTAATCTGGGCTGATTATAGTTACTTATTTTTTGTAATCTGATTATATAATCCTTATTATGTGTAATCCATTACTACCCAACCCTGGCTGCAATTATTTATATTATTATATTTTGATTAATCTACTGATTAATTTCTCAGTGAATCTTTTAGTTGTTCAAATGTAAGCAGAACTTTTAAAAATGCTTATCACAAGTACTAAGAGTCCAGGGTGACATCTGTGGGTTTTTTTTTTTGCCAGTTCTACATGAACCTTAACTTGAACAATTACCAACATTTATGCTGATTAATACTCTGACCATCAAAAAATAGTCTAATCACTGCAGCTCTAATTGTGTACTCAAATTATTAATATTAATGTTTACTGAGGTAGCAGCTTCACAATAAATCTGCATCCCTCCTGTTTATTCAGACGTTCTTTGTGGAAACAACACCAACGTGTTTTTACTATTTGAGATTCACAGAACCAGCATGCATAATGTGCTCACCAGAATGAGCACATTTAAACACTTCTAGCAACAGAGCAAATTATGCACAATGCCTGCAGGTGGGCGGACACAATGCGCTTTGTAGTGCAGATTCACACCGAGTACACGTTACTGTATCCCAACACGCATGGCTTTGTGATGAGTCTAACTAGGGTACAGACTGAACTTCCTGAACATACTGAAAATCATGCAACGCCCTGCACACAGTATGAAGTTACATTTGTTGAAGCCACTCTGTGGGTGAGATGATAAAATATTCTCATTACATGCTGTGTCAAGGAGTTAAAGTAATCAGGTTATAAAAGGCTTTGCAAGGTTTTGTTTTTTTCGTGATCAAATATTATTTTAAACCACAAGCCTCGGCTTTTGTATTTCAAAACTGCCACCTTGAGCATTAGAAAATGAAAATGTTCAACTTTTTTAACCCTTATTCATTGAGGGGAAGTTCATCGAGAGGAAGCCTCTCTTTTGCAGAAACGTTCTAATCACATTCACAGCTTGAAGCTGTCCCATACAACAGTCTGATCTGCCGGCCATTGAGCTGCTCCGCTGTAACGGCTGGGGTTAAGGGCCTTGCTCGCGGGCAACACAGTGGTGGTAATGAAGGAGGGGAAAGCGCTGCCTTTCACTTTCTGTCATTGGAGAATTAAACCAATGACCTTCTGGTACAAGCTTGCTTCTCTAACCTTGAGGCAGCCAATGTCCAAATTTTAAAAATCGGAGGGTTACATGAGCACATTTATGTGTTAATCTTGATGTTTTATTGTTTGAATGTGGTGATGTGATGTCTTTAGAATAATGAATAATGTCACCATTCATATAGACTGGTTTCCTATAAGCCTCACTTTCACTACGCACATCTGCCACTTGGCATGATGAGGAAAATAATGTCTTGGTTATAGAATGAACAAACAATGAAACAATGAACGAGTTTCCAACGTTATTCCCCCACCAGTTACTTGTGCAAAGCTACAGGCTCACTCTGACATTACTGTGCAGTGCACATCATTACAGTAGCCTACGTATGCCTGTTCCCAAATTCAGTACAAAATTGTGCCAATTTCAAAGAACCACTTTAATGAACATGTTTCTTTCTTATCTCTTATTTCCAAAGTGGTGATGATCATTTCTTCACGGAGCTCTGACTGATGTCCGGTGTGTCGAAGTGTGTTCCCCTGTCAGATAGTGTTTCCTACAGTGATGCTCTCCGCAGTTTGAGGGGTGGGTTATGGTCAGGCATAGTAGAGTAAGGTAAGAGGGAGCACTTATCATATGGAAAAAGATTTTAATAACACCTGTTGTCTTTGTCACAGCGACACAATACCACAAAAACACTGGGGGGGTGAAAAGTTTCCACGTTAATCTTCATATCTACTTGTATTTAAAGTAAAATCAGTGACGCTGACTGAAGGAAGCAGCTGTTTGATATAATCAGAATTCATGAGATACAAAACATATGTTTGTTCTAATTTTAAGTTTGCTTATTCATCAGATACTTACTCTAAGCCAGACGAAACAAGGTCACATGAGGCGCCATGTTACTTGACATAAATAGAAATGTTTGTTTTGTATAGTATATTTTGTGGTTTTGTTGTACAAACCTGAGCCAATAATTTATTCCGTCATTAGCAATTAATTATTAATTAACTCCTTCATTCATCCTCAACACTCCACCATTTAGTATTTTTGTGATTGTTTAAAAAAGGGAACTAAAAATCTAAACTGATAAATAAGTTTACCTTATACCTTGTAATTACCCTGAGAACATATTGTGTGCGCTGCATTATTTCCTAGAAGAGTACCGGCTACGGCTACATGAATGCTTCAGGGAGATAGTATCAAGTAATAATTAATGTGTTAATGTTAATAAACACAAGAGATCAGTGAATGTAACATAGCACGCCATCAAAATCACCTTCCTAAAAACATAAGCCACATCCAGACTACCTTGGAGACTGCTGCCTTGTAAACAACCTTGTGTATGCATTTCTAATTAAGCGTGCCATCAAGATAAAAATGTCATCAAGACAATCATTTCGCAAGGACACATCCAAAGCCGTCTAATGTTTTGCTGCACAAAGGCATCGTCATCCTCGGGTCTCATTGCACATGTAACAGCGGTGGTGTGATGATGTTTCAGTGTTCCTGGTGGGGTTTAAGCAGATAAGGACATGGACACATTTTAATGGATTTGGAGCAGAGATTTTCCATTTGCCTGTCTTTAACAGTATCCTGGAAGTAGGTAATCCCCAAACCCTGCATTCATCCTCCAGGGACTTTCGTAAAGCTCATTAAATCAGTGTTAATCCAAACACCTGTCATCAAATGCTAATTTACTAAACGCGCCAGGGAGGTTGTTTGGTATAACTTATTTAACATCTGAGGTGAGTTTTGTGAATGCAACTCCACATGCTTAGCTCAGTTACAAACACGAGTACTCTGTGAATTCTGATGCTGAGATTACAGATGCAGATCTGCGCTAAATGTCCCCAATAACCTTCACAGTCCCCCGGCTCGATCCATGTTTATATATTAAAAAGGGCTTGAGTGTAACTGTGCCCCTATTAGACAGATTATAAGATTAGAGACACATTAGAATGCATCTCTAATCCCAGCAGTCAAGTCAGGACAGTAAGCAAGCCAAGGAGACGCTCTGAGAACACAGGATCTGTGACAACGAACGACACCGAATCTGCGCTTAGACGCAAACCATCTCAACCTCGCCATCGTGACAAAATGTCAGGTAGCATTTTGATTGTGACTTCTGCTACGTGTCAGCTAATTGCAGCCGCTGTGGTGTAATTTCAGTCACAGTGTGTGCACACATAAGAGCAGGGACTAGTGTACGTCTCTATGCATGCACATGACCCTGTATGTTTTATGTAAATATCCATCTCTGTGGGGCTTGCCTTTTATAAACCACAGCTCTTTTCTCTTTTCCGTTTTTGGCGTGTGGGAGCTTCAGCGCTCCTGGGGAAGCGGTGCTTTGCAGCCAAATTGACATTCACTGGAGTGTGCCCCCCTGCTGTCATTTTGTCAACACCATCACTGTGTGGAGCTCAGCCAAGCAAGACATCTGACAGACAGGCAAATGGGAGTGGTGGACTTCAGCAACATAACACCCTCTCGCTGCCCTCTCTGTGACCAGCGGTGAGGTTCAATGCACATACATACACACGCAGAAGAAGGGAGGCCATATTTTGTCACCTCTTCGCTCTCTGGCAGTTTGCAGTTGTCTTTGGCAAAAAAATAAGAGAAAAATAAATAAATAAATAAATCGGGGACAGACACAGGATTGATCAGAGAGATGCAATCAACAAGAGGGTGAACTGCATGAGTGAGTTTCCATTTGGTGCCAAATGGTAAACCTGACACAAAAAATTGATTGGCAAGTGACAATACCCCTTTAATCCCAGAAGCATCATCCAGAGAGAAATGTTTCAGGGTCAAGAATTATGACGAGGTGCGCTGGCCTGGTCGCTCAGTTGGTTGAGCGTTTGCCCAGGATACGAAGGCTGTGAGTCCTCTGCAGAGGCTGTGGGTTCAACTCCCACCTGAAGGTATTTACCAAAAATAGAACAAAACAGCACCTGGGACACAAAAATATGGCTTCTGGGACAGTAGAGAAACTAACATTATTATAACAATGTGGGAGCAAATGTCTAAATAGGCATTATTTGGATAAAATTTGGATTAAATGGTTACTTTTGAGCTTAAAATGTTAATATGCAGTGTGATTCAAGGTTGCTTTGCTATAATATCTATGTCAGACAAGTTGAACATGCTAATTGAGCTGCACCATATAGGTCACTGTCATATGATTTTATTTGTCGTGTATTTTTAGCCAAACATTTTCAGTAGCTTGCCTTTCTACAGCATAAAGCAGTGGGCAAAACATATAGTGATAACTCACACATACCCCACCCAAATAAGCATAATAGAACCAGAAAACAAACAGATGGCTTAGTAATCAAGTAAGTAATTGGTCACTGCCATATCATCTCATGTGCGGTGTATGAAAGTTTCTAAATAATAACTGCACTGTTAAAATGTGTGTAATTGTGTATCTATTGATATATTGACGTTGTCTCAAGAAAAGGTTTAATGAGCAGCAAGTTCATAGTGAAAAAAAAGAACTCTGGGATTCTGGGAATTCTCTGAAAGTCTGGGACAGTTGAAAGTATAATTAGGGACAGTTGTGGGACACTGAGGAAAAAAGTTACTTCTGAGACCTAAATTTTGTTCAAAAAGGTTGCAACATTATGGTGCAGTGCAACCTCTGCTTTCCATCAACCAAGCTGCTTTCTGCATCAAAAGACTCCACGTCTGATTTGAAGAAGCACCGTGAGGTAACGTTAAGTTCTTCTTTTTCATGCTAGTGGTGAGGGTCAAAAGGTGTTGTAAAACCCCTGAGGCAAACTGTGGTGATTTTCAGCTGTATAATTTATGACTTGACTCGCTTGTTACTTTGGCTAACTAGCTGGCTAATTGGCTTTACCAAATCGGCGATACCGCTAATTAGCCACAAATTAGGGTTGTAAATTTTGTGCATTTGCCTCTTTTTCTCAGTTTGAGTTTTATTTCAATGATTCTAGCAGCACATTAAGTGTGTGAATCATGAATTCATGAAGCACAAACAATTTAAACAAACAGAATAATAAAACAATAAGGCTCTCGCTTGACAGGCCTGCGCTTGTCCACCTGTCCTCGTTCTACAAACGGATCCAAACAATGTCAAATGGAGCACAGTTACTTCTATTTGTAGACAATAAGGCAGACCAAACCCAATCATGAGAGAACCTGGAGAAATAGAATGAATAAAACATGTATCGGTTAATGGAATTTTAATTGGTTAAATTCTCAATTTGATTAACTAATCCACAATTAATCATCAACATCCTTAACACGAACACAATCTGTTTATTCAACGCATGATTTACATTATATTCTTTGGACGTGTGTAGTGTGCATAAAGCTGTTTGTTTGTAGCCAAAGGATGGAAGCACCTGTCATGATTTAGTTAACAAAAACATTAGTGATCTATGTTGACTAGTGAGAACAGTAAAGGGATCTTTCCAGTGAGGTCATTCCTAAAAAGGAGAGTAAGTATTTTACAATACTTACAAAAAAATCAGACAGAATATGTTACCAATTACATTTCAGGGAATCTATTCAGTAATCTGTGGTGGAATACGTTTTAAAAGTAAACCTCCCAGCAGTGGTCATAGGATGTTTACAATTTTAATTTTTGTAATGTCAGGCTTACAAAGTAGGGCATTTTTCAGTGGGTTTGGAGACTTGCCAATCTAATAAAAATAGCACATTGCTAATTTAATGCCATAAATGCCCAATAAAATAAATTTTTAACAAAGGCAGAAAGTATAGCTGCAATTTAAATCTGGCATTAGCTCCATAGTGGCCACAAATTCATGAAAACGGTGCCTCCTTTGACCAAAGCCAGTGGATTAATGACATCTCTGACACTTCACATTTCCTCAAGACACCATTTTTCTTTTGCAGTGAATAAGCAGGAGTCTCAGAAGTGCCATCAAATGCTGAGGTCTGCAGGCATAAAATCCTCAATCAAAATATAAAACAAAAACATTTATGAGATAAACTGTCACCGAGGGCACTGCTGAACGGCTTCTCCGTGCTAAACGCCGCGTGTCACTGCCGAAATCCTCCCCCTTTCCACATACACACTGAACACCACACTTATCAGTCAGGTGTCATGGAAAAACACTGGAAAAACAGGGCGATAGGCGACTCAAATGGAACCAGCACTTGTCAGCCAGGATGGATCCTGACACCAGAATATGCTCAGGAAATGATTAGATAAAAATAACAGAATCCGCCCGAGCGTCTTCGAGGAGGTGTGCTGGCGGCTGATAAAGGATTCAGATTTATGTAGCCTTCACCAAAAGAAGCAGATATTATGTTTCTTGAAAAATGGTACATGGAGCTTGGCTGTGATGTACAGTATACCCGGCAGAGAGTACGAACAAATATGGAGGGGTTAATAAAAGACAGGAAATGAAAAACACAGCACCCGTTTGGCAGCACCGTGTGATATCTCTTGAAATCAATTTCAGCTCTTGTACATAAGTTCATTTTGTTTGTCCTTGAATATTGACAGTCCATCTCTGTCAGATGCTGTTTTTCTGACTTGTGCCAATATGCAGCATAGGACGGCTGCCTTTGTAGATACTGTAGCTGGTTTGTATATTACAGGAAAGAGCTTAGTAATCAAGTGGGGAACTCACATCAAAGATGTTTTGTTGAATTATGCTCAAGACCACTGACAGCTGTGGAGTAAATTCTGGCAGCTGAGACACTCATCCAATCCGTGCTCTCAACACTGATCAGACCTCAATTACTCAACGGCGTGCTACCTACACGAAGGCTTACACTTAGTCCACTGTACTGCACCAAATTAATTTCAAATTTGCTTCAGTCTCGACTTCAGCGAGCTTTATCGGACAACAGTTGCGAAACTGTCGCTTGATATGGCCCACAACTGCTCAGAAACCAAACTGTAGCCGGCAGAGACTAATCTGATGGCTGATGCTGTTCGCTTGAAACAGCCTGCTCTGTACTGATCCCTACAGGATCCCCCTGAACGCTGTAAGGAAAGCAAATCCCCACCCATCAATACTGTGTTGTGTTCACACAGCAGTATGCCCTGTTAGGCGACAGTAAGGTTTACAGTTAAAAATCTTTATACAGATGTAGGGATTATGGCTGGATACTGCTGAGGTATCAAACAAAAATAACTCAGTACCAAGTGGTATGGACACTTCTCATAAGATACCTAATCAATATGTTTTGTCTCCAGATCCAGAAAAAAATGACTATTTGTATTAGGGCTGTGGTCAACCAAAGAAAATCTTGGTCGACTGGAATTCTACCCACTCTTCAACCAATCAGTTGGTGGATGGGAAACAAGACGCACGTTATCTCTAATTAAATCAAATCAGCCGCGGTGCGCTGAGTGACTCTACCTGGTAGCCTTAATGGGCGCTAATCAAAGTTACATAACGTTGTTAAGCTCATGAATTTCTGCAGTTTGACCATTTGGTTTTCACACATAGCTATGTCATCACCTTCAGGGCATGTCTATTAAGTAAATTTATGAGCTCCCTCTAGTGGTGCGCAAAGGTATGTCATAAATATTTTTTTTAAATTTAAATTTAAAAAATGTTAAACATGTGATACTAATGAAAATCCATAAAATATCAGATTACTGACTCGTTTCAATATCAACTTGCTGTAGTGATGATTATGCACGTAGCGTGCCCATACATCATCCATCCGCTAGTTACAAGCTAAAATGTGATGGCAAAGATAATAAGCAGAGGTGAAATAAAGAGAGTGAAAATGAAAACATTGCAAACGTGGCTCCAAACAGGAGGAGAATATTTTCAGCAGCCGTGTTGAAAATGAAGCGGACAACAACGAACCGAGCACGAGAGCTTGAGGAGACTCAAGAAGCGCAAGTGAAGTGTTCGCTAAACCCGCCCGCACCAAACGACGCAAAATACTTAGGTGGTCCTCGGAGAGGTGATTCACGGTGTAATGAGTTTGAGAAACCCTGATGTGACACAAACACTAACGATGAGGGACACACCAGCTTCCGTACATAAACAAAGCTCCGCGCTAATGCGGCTCGCACTGCAGTATAAACTTCAACAAAAAGCCACATCAAAAAACTGCTACAGCATCAATCCTACTACTCTCCTTATTTAGTTGGCTTCAAATGAGGCACAACGTTAACACTGTTTTTCTAGACTGTCCTTCAATATCACAACATTAGTGTAACAGGTTGAATGGTTATATGCAGGTTTCCTCTGACACAGCCTGCATACAAACTTATTTTCATTTTATAAATAAAAATAATACCAAACTGTCCGGGTTTAGATGTTATCTTTGTTCTACTTTCAACCTTCCTGGTTTACATCTGGGAATTAGCACTGTAAATTAATAAAATATTAATAAAGTTTAACCAACTATTATCTCTGGTGTCAACTAGTGAGGGTAGCAACATTTAATCGACTAGATGAATAATAGAGCACATCCCTGGTTGTAGTGTTTTTCTTTTAAATCTCTATTTCTGAATTACTACAACTACTGTACTTTCAAATACATAAATAAAAATTGGGTGCATTTACTTTGGAAAAATGAGGTTGACAGTATTTAGCTTGCTCCTCTGTGCTAAAAATGATGATTTAACCTTCCCCCCGTTGATTGTTTGGGATTAATTATTGCATTTTTAAAAATGTCAAAAATACAATTTTGAAGAGATGTTTTGAATATGATCTATTGTACCCCCTAAAGAAAAAAACTCTAATATCATCCTGTTCAAGGCTGCAGTGAAACCGGTTCAACTGTAGTTCACAACTTGCCAGGTTTCTAAAGAGATAAAGAGTGAAAATACTGAGTGAGAAACTACATTGTTTTACCCTTTAGCACTTCAGCTGTGTGTGGTTCATGACTCTGTGGGAACAGAATATTATTGGATACAAAAGACATATTTTTGCATCATACTACTATGAAAGCAGACCCAAGGCATGGCTTAATACATTGTATTCTGCAGGTGTGGGTGTACTTCTGTTCTTTAGAAAAAGGAAAAAGAGAAAAACAAAATGACCTCAACCCTGAATTCATAGCACACAGCTGTTTGACTGGGATGCTTTATTTTGCACAGGTGTTCCTGGTATTGTGCCCAGAGCTTCAGCTGAAAAACATTTCAAGTCACAGCTCACATTATTTACTTCCCACTTAGCATTTAACAGTTTTTATAATTGAGGTCTTTATATATTTCTAATCATTTGTAAGGGTTATAGTCTCCGCTTACAAGATCTGCTGAGGCTTTCTTCTCCAATTCCACTTGAACCATCGACAGACTAATTTCTAACTTGAAGGCCAAGCATTAAACCAACATCATCCTTTACACCACAGACCTGGGTATTTATGCTGCATTCACATGCTCCTTGAATAGTCCAGAGTTGGTAAGTCATTCTTCTGACTTTGGGTGTGTTAAT
>JAJHUR010132181.1:5221-32638 GCA_027495735.1 Lutjanus campechanus | reverse complement strand
CAATGAACAGACAGAATACACATACCTGTACAGTGAAATAAAAATATATGAAATGCTCTGTAAGATGCAGTCTCTCCCCAATACAGGTCATCACTTGCCTGTTAGCAGATAAACACAAAGGAAACTCTGTAGCACTTGGGAGCACATGTCTGCAGTAAACCGTTCAAAAGTCTATTTACAAGGTTTATGCTCAAGTGACACAGCTGCTGCATGTTCACCGTCTTAAGACTAACATTTATAAATGTGTACTGCTACGTTTTCATCGTCTACAGAGCAAAATAAATGTTCAACCATAACCAGAAAAAGAAATACCAACCTCCTCTCAGTGAGCATAGCGCGAACTGAGAGTGGCGCTGCATTGACGTCAAAAACCTCGGACCTCTTAAAGTGACAGTACAGGTATTAACACTTCAGTTTGAACAGGTTTCAAAACACATTATAAACCTTTTTAAAATACAAATACCTCAATAGTTATCAGGATTTGGTGAAATTTCAACACAAAGATAAAGGTATAATTTCAACCTGGTTACATTCACCCCTCCTGAAATTCACCAACATCCTGATTAAAGTGGTGTCTGTTCAAGATTGCCAAGAGTCTACTACTGACACAATCTGGCACAAGCAAAAAGAAGACCTAGTCCACATAGTCAACTTGGAAGTTACCTCACATACAAGGTTCAGGGAAGAAAGAGGTTGATCAGGTCTCTGAATCCCCTTAGCAATGTGATGCCTAGTACGCCACACAACACTTGGCCCAAGAAAAACTCGTCCCATAGACACTTGCACATGTATTAGGGTCTAAAATCAAGCTCTCATAAAGTTTTTTCCATAACCATTGTCAGCATGTATTAAGGCTCAATTCTCACAACCAGGAAGAGGAGATTGAGAACGGCTACTAAACAAATTGTTTGGGCCCTTGAGAAATGGGTTCTGAACCATAGATTCTATCAGTCTGTTCACTGATTTCACCAATCTTCCTGCACGTGTCCTAATGTGTCCATCAACCTCAGTCTGTGCACGTGAGTCAGTGTGAACTGATGAGCCAGCCTGTGGTTCAAGAGGTGTGGCTGGATTGTCAGTAATGGTGCCAGCAGGACTGAGTGCCGGAACAGACTGGGATTGCTCCTCTGAAACACCGAACTCAGACTCAAGTGAGACTTTAGGGGGTGAAACAGCAGGCTCCTCTTCATCTCTGAAATCTGACTGGACCTGTGTGTCGTCAACTGGAGTCACTGGGTCAGACACTGAGTCTGTTTCATCGCTGCAGTCCCAATCTCCCTGATCAGACTCCGTACTGCACAATGACAGAGTGTCATGAGCATCCGTGTCCTGTTTCACCTCAGGGAGTGGCAGGAAGTTGACTCCCAGTAAGAGATTCCTGTGCACAACTCTCGTGTGTCCTGCAGCATCTTGTATTTGAGCTGCATGGGGCCAGGGTTGCCGTGGAGCAGATGATTTTTGGAGACTAGTTGTGCTGTGAAAAATGTGTGATGTTTGAGCCTGTGGCGCCCAGAAAAGGTGTATTGAAATGAACATGCGCTGCGCTGGGCCCCGACGGGTCCCGCTCCTACTCAAATGTGACCCATCACACAAAGTAGAGCAGAGAGCTGCATAGGGCCAGGTTTGCCATAGAGGAGATGATTTTTGGAGACTGGTTGTGCTGTCAAAGTGTGACTTTTGAGCCTCTGGCAGCTCAGAAGGAGTTTATTCAGCTTTTCCTGGCTGATTTTATCTGATTTTATCTGTTGACTATTTTATTGCTATTCTGTTCATTGTTGTCTGTACTGTGCACTTTGAGATTTGTCTTCAAATGTAATGTGCATTATAAATAAAATCTATTATTATTATTACTATTATTATTAATTCACTCAAAATGCGCTGTGCTAGGCCCCAATGGCCCCGCTCCTGCTCAAATGTGACCAATCACACAAAGTAGAGCAGAGAGCTCCATAGGGCCAGGTTTGCCATGGAGGAGATGATTTTTGGAGACTAGTTGTGCCGTGAAAAGTGTGACTTTTGAGCCTCTGGCAGCTCAGAAGGGGCTTCATTCACTCAAAATGCGCTGCGCTGGGCCCGCTCCTGCTCACATGTCACCAATCCCACCAAGCAGAGCAGAGAGCTGCATACACTGAAAAAAGGGGTAAAGGGGGAATGTTCAATTTACAAATATGTAATTCGTATATACAACACAATTCATTTATGTTCCTCTTCTGGGCAGGTGGCTTAGATGGGTTTTTCTCCCTTTTTTTTTCTTTTTTCTCCTTTCTTCTACTCTCATTCATGTCTCTCTTTCTTTCATATTATGTCATGTCTGTGAAATATTGTAAAACCTGAAGCAGTCTCTTGTTCTGTAGGAATGTTGATCCTTTTGCACAAATGCTTCCAATAAAAAAAACAAAAAAACATTTGAAACAAGCCTGCAATGAGAGCCCCTTGTTCACAGTTTGGTATTTTAGAGAAAAAGGTGGAAATCCTGAGAGATGCAACAACTGCTGATGTTGCCCATGAGGCCTCGGGGGTCCAAAGAATGTGCCTGATTAAAACTGACACAGAGCAGACACGGGAGAAAACAGTCCAAAAGTGCACACGTGTGTGTGCGGCAGGTAGTCTGCATGCTATTTATATACCTGTCTCTTTAATGTGGGCTCATAGTGAACCCAGAGAGTTGTCTGTGAGAGCAGAGCACAGAGCTGCTGTCTGACCCCGCCGCCTGCTACAGCTCAGTCCACTCTGCTAGCCAGCAAATCACAGTGATCTACAGACTTGTTTCCTAACCTGTGGCGGCTCTGTGAGTCTTTGTTTGCCCTAAAAATCACTCGAGCAGATTGGTGCTGTTGTTTTTCCTCCGCAGACCTTCAAACTGTTTAGTGTCAGAATCAGACGTGTGAGCCGACAGATGACAGAGAGCCTGGAAACAAATATTCTCTCTCATTCGTTCCCTTTTCATTCTCTGTTTTAATTAGACCCACTTCTCCGTCTCTGCAACCATCTCCATTTTTCTTCCTCGTGGTTGCCATAGTAACAGGGTCCCTGTCTCAGTGTATATTGTCTCCAAAATGAAAAACCAAAAACCTCTGAGCTGGAAGCACACAGAGATGTGACGATTCTCGCTTCTTCCGACCAAACAGGGATAATTGTTGCAGAAAATATACAATCCTGCCTTTCACACAGCACAGAGGGGTCGCACTCAGTTCTCTTATGTAACGCCAACTTAAGCTTTAACAGCCTTTAACTATTGACGTGGAGCTAAATGAAATTCAAACGATCAGGCCCACTTGGTAACCATTATAATGGTATTATAAGAATGAAAAGAAAGCATATTTCATTTTCAGAGAATATTCAGATTGTGTGCAGGTCATATTAAGAATGAATGGAGATGAAATATGCTTCCCCCTCTCTCCTGTGGGTTTTACACTACAGCTGCTGGCCTTGTCCCACTTTCTCTGACTGAAACATTAGAAGAGAAGAGAAGCACTGAGATCACCAGAGATTCTGACAATTACCCACAATCCTGTCTCTCTCACATACAATGCTCCACTCCAATCATCTTTTCTGCCATTTACCTTTTTTGTTTGTTTGTTTGTTTGTTTGTTTTTTTTACTTTAGTGGCATATGCCATCAATACATAAAATGTTATAATTCTAAATCTATTAACAAACACAGTACAAACTTATCCAGAGTTTACATTCTTTACTGAAGTACAACTACAGATACTTAAAAGAAGACTAGATGTACTGATTCAATTATTTTTGTCTGGGTATTTTATCTCAGTATGTCATTTTTGTCCTGTTATGTTTTTTTATTTTTATTTTTTGTCTTATTATTTCATTTTTGTCCTGTGCATCTTGCGTTATTTTCATCTTGGTTTTGATTTTGTTGAGTCTTTTTTGTCCTGCTGTTTGTTTTATGTTGTTTTCATCTTGTTGGGTCTTTTATGTAGTTTTTGTCCTGTTACATTCTTTTCGTCTTGTTATGTCATTTTTGTCTTGCTATGTCTTTTTTGTCTTATTATGTCTTTTATGTTGTTTTCCTCATCTTACGTCAATTTTGCCGTCTGATGTCTTTTTCTTCTATGTCTTTTTTGTCTTAAGTCTTTGACGTCATTTTATGTTATGCATCTTTTGTCTCATAACGTTATTTTTGTCTTATTTGTTTTACCTTGTTTTTGTCTTGGTTTTTACCTTGTTACGTCTTTTTTGTCCTGCTATGCCTTTTATGTTGTTTTCGTCTTCGTAGGTCTTTTGTCATTTTTGTCTTGTTACATTGTTTTATGTCATTTTCTTTTTGTCATTTTGTCCTGATATGTCTTTTAGATATTTTGTCATTTTTGTCTTCACATCTTTTACACTGTTGGTTTTTTTTTCTTTTTTTTCGTTTAATTTGTTTTTGTCTTGCTTTCCTTGTCTTGCTAGGTATGTTTTATGTGATATGCATTTATTATGTACGCAAATCATTTCTCTGTGTCATTGTGCCATCCATTTAGGTTGAAATTGGTTTTGATGTTGCATTAAAACGTTAAAACCCCCCAAATGCATCACAACTAAAGTAACAAGTCTGTTTTGAAAATGTAAGGGGTAGAAAGTGCAGATATTTGTGTTAAAATGTAAGAAGTAAAAATAAAAAGTTAACAGAAAAATAAAGTACAGAAACAAAGTATTTGTACCAGCAGCAGTACATTTCAATCACATGATATATTATCATTCATGTTCCAGGGCATTAAGAAGGTGACTCTACCAGGGAGATGTAGTCACATCAATGAAATAATTCACAGAAGAAAAATATACTGGATTCCATTCCATGGTGCGTCTGCTCGAAGATGTTTGGGCATTTTTCAGACCCACTTATGGTTCACTTAAGATACAAGTAGTGTTAATAACAGCGTCTTTTTCATCTCTTTAAATAATTTTTGTCGTTTCATCATTTTCTGTCTTGCTGCATCTTTTTCATCTTGCAATGGCCTTTTTGTCTAGGCATGTGATTTTTCATCTTATTTTTTGTTTTATGTCTTTTTAATCTTGTTACATCTTTTATGTCATTTTTCATCATGTTATGCCTTTTTATCTTGTCATGCAAGAAATGTACTCAAGGATACACAAAGGAATTGTCTTTTCTATTTATTATTGTTGCATCAATTTAGGTTAAAATCACTCGATGTTCGGAAGGGTACACACAATGATACCAAATAAAAATAGTTCAAATTCCCCTCAAATGCATCACAACTAAAGTAATGAGCCTATTTTGGAAAATTGGATACTAAGGACAGTAACAAAGTATTTGTAATTAGTTATTTCCCACCTCTGGTTAATAACCTACCAGAAGTGGTCCAAAGAAGGACAACGAGTGAATTGCTAACAGGGTCATGGGTGCCCAAGGCTCAGTAATGCTTGTGGGGGAGGTGAAGGCTAGCCGTATGGTTCAATCCCACAGAAGACCTACAAACTGGTGAAAAAGTTCATGATGACTATCTCACCAACCGTCCACAGTATGTGAGGATTCGGGACTGTGTGTCCAACACGGTCGTCTGCAGCATGGGGGCCCCGCAGGGAACGGTCCTGGTTCCGTTCCTCTTCACCCTCTTCACTGCAGACTTTTCATACAACTCACCCACCTGTCACCTGCAGAAGTTCTCTGATGACTCTGCAATCGTCGGTCTCATCACAGACGGGGACGACGAAGAGTACAGAGAACTGACGCAGGACTTTGTGGACTGGTGCCAGCAGAACCGCCTCCAGATCAACGCAGGGAAAACCAAAGAACTGGTGGTGGATTTCTGCAGGCAAACACTCTGCCCCCCAACACTGGTAAACATCCAGGGAACGGACATCAAGATGGTGACATCTTATCAGTACCTGGGTGTTCACCTGAACAATAAACTGGACTGGACTCACAACACAACCGCACTTTACAGGAAAGGCCAGAGCATACTTAATCTGGAGTGCAGGGGGCACTCCTGAAGACCTTTTACGACACTGTGGTGGCATCAGCCATTTTTTATGGAGTGGTCAGCTGGGGGAGCAGCAATTCGACAGCTGACAGGAAGAGACTTGACAAACTGATCAAGAAGGCCAGTTCTGTCCTGGGATGCCCCCTTTGACCCTGTGGAGGTGGTGGGAGAGAGGAGGATGATGGCTAAGCTGTCATGCATGATGGAGAATGAATCCCACCCCCTGCAGGACACTTTAACAGCACTGCTTCACCCAAAGTGTGTGAAGGAACGGTATCGCAGGTCCTTCCTTCCTGCAGCTGTCAGACTTTACAACAAGCAGTGCTCCCAGTAGATCACACAAACTTACTTACAACTGTGACTTGCTGTGAATTGCACCAACTGCACTGTTCACTTCATACTGTGAAATGTTTTTAACTCAGGCGAATTTCAGCTCAAGGTGCAATATATCAATCTCTCAGTCAGGCGTATTATTATCCCGATGTGCATTATCAATATTACAGTCAGGTGTATTATCATCCAATGTGCAATATCAGTACCTGGTAAATCTTTATTCTTCAATGTGCAATATCAGTATCAGTATTCCTCTGTGCCATGGTGTAAATTTGGAAACACTGTATATATTGTAACTTCCCATATTTTATAGTTCCACGTTTCCTCCTTTAAATTGTTCTCTCTTTTTTTGTATTTTTTATACATTGCTTATATTGCTTGTTGTTATTTATCGTCTCTGACTGATGTCTCACTATTTTTGCTCTTTGCTGCTGTAATACTCGAAATTTCCCCACTGTGGGACTTATCTTATCTTATCTTATCTTATCTTATCTTATCTTATCTTATCTTATCTTATCCTATCTCATCTCATCTCATCTCATGATTGAACGGTACCAGAACACAGCATCACAGCTTGCTGGTATGGTGCATGTAGCTGCAAAGCGGTCAGAGTGCCCAGGCTGACCCCCGCCCAACACTGAATAGCTCCTACTTCAGACGTCAGACAATTTTATTATCCTAAGTGAAAAACTTGACTTGAAGTCGGAACACAAGATATAAAAAACAGCACATATAAAACATGTATAAACCAAATGACCAAAGTGTGATCCATGGAGGCACCAGCTCACAAGTGGCAAAACTTAAAGGACCTGCTGCTGACATCTTGGTGTCAGATACCACAGGACACCTTCAGAGGTCTGTGGAGTCCAGACCTCAGCATTTCAGAGCTGTTTTGGCAGCACGAGGGGGACCAACACAATATTACAATATTAGACAGGTGGTTTACTGTTGTGGCTGATCAGTGTGTGCAGAATACGAGGTGACAGATTGTGCACGTCTCTCTCAATTTCTGAGAGACATCCCTGCAAGAGAATAACTGTTCTACACCTGTGCACACAGAATGGGCGGAGCATTATCTTTGAAAGATCAATGTTATAAGAATTGTTTGAAACACTCTTGACGAATATCCAGAGGGACCAAAACACTTGTGTGATCAATAAACTGTGATGCTGAGCAAGAAACAGTGTGAGATCTTCTTTTCTCAAGATCTTTGATATTGATATAGAGTTTATAATCTTTAATAATATCTTCTCTCAGATATAGATGCTGCTTAGGACGGCTTCTACTTATCCAGCACATTGTAAAAATGAAATCCTGTAAATGTCTGGGATTTGTTTCACAGCACAGAGAACATGTAGGAGAAGAACTGACATTTTCTGTTAAGAATCTTTTCATTACCCTGAGTTGGTGAGACAGGGACTGTATTACTTTGTTGTGGTGTTTCAGTGTGTGCTTTGCTTTGTCCCTTTTAAGTGTGAGATTAATAAACGGAGCATATGGTGTTTCTTTGGCAGACTAAGAGTTCCACTTTTACAGTTAGTGTAATCACTCCTGAGAGACAAAGAGGCAAACAGATAGTCAGCACAGTTTACTTCTAACAGGAGAGGAATCTGAATAATCGGAGGATATATTAACTGTTATTTGAATATTTTTTACTTCCCTCACATGTCACCGTGCTTTATTTTAGAGTGCGTTGAGAGGCTGTGAGTAGAATACCACCTCTGGTTACATTATGATCATTTTTAAACCATACCATCAATGTGTAGATAGATTTCCTGCCTCCCAGGTAACCATAGGTTTCAGTTTCATTTCAATACATTTATACAAAAATAACTTAAAACATGCATGGGGTGGAGGTGATCCATTTAGCTATCTGTAAGTGTTGCTGCTGTGTGGCTGCAGGCAGAGACTGTTAGAGACAATCCTTGGTGTTATGATGACAAGCATTAAAGTTGTATCAAAGATGAGAGAATTATGAGAAAAGATAGAGAAGTGATTGCATTAAAGGGACACTGCGGTGAATTTGCATTTTTACGTCAATTACTTTGTGGGGTTGCATGACAGAGTCAAAGAGGTTTCGGGTCAAGCTTAAAAATCCCAAGATCCTACATTTCCCATAACACAACTCAGCCTGTTAAAAAAAAGAATAGAATAGAATTAATGCAACATTATATATTCAAACATGACATTTACATCAAGACACAACAGAAGCCGCATTAAAAAGAGCTCATTGGTGAGGCAGTCCGCTGGCTTCAAAAAGTCTTTGTCCTTACTGATGAAGATATTCTAGGGTAAAAGGGGCGAATGATTTTCTGCAGATGTTTTCCTTTGCACAGAGGACTCTGAGGTCAGTAGGTGATTGAAACGGGGGCTGAGGTCAGATTTTGACACTTATGCGTTGGACTGCTTTGCCAGTGGAGTTTGTGCAGCCTGTAATTGCACTGCCTGGTTTTACATATTTTGGAAATCTTTGTCTTGCTTTTGACCCTCAAGTGTTCAAACCAGGACACAATATTAAAAATCTGTAAATTTTCATTCAGGATTTGGCATACTCATACAGACATACTTTAAAGTTCAATGACTGTGAAGGTATAATGCTGGTTTAACACAGTCCCAAGGCTGCGTGAGATGTGGCCAGAAAGCCTTTTAATATGTGATTCATGCTGTGAAACAGGAGTTTAAGAGCAAGTTTAAGATAAGACCATTTTTGGGGTTACAAAAACTGTTTTTTCACTTTTTTGTGTGTTTTTTATTTCACAATTACTTGCACTACAATGTACTTTTATTTGTTGTTTTTTTCTAAACATCCTTTTCCAATAGCAGTGAAAGTGTCATGGTTTGGAGTTTTGTTGGTCATTTCCTGTTTTATTTTGTAGTCTTGGTTTTCCCTTGTGTGTCTTTGTTCTTTTACTTCCTGTCTTTGTCTGTTTCCCCGCTCTTTTTGATCACTGATTATTTTCACCTGTTCTTGACTGCCCTCACCTGTGTCTCGTTATCCTCCCTCTCCCTAGTGTATTTAATTCTTTGTCTTCTCTTTAGTTGCTGGTTCGTACTTGTTCTGTTTGCTAGTGTCTCCTGTGTGGGTTCATGTTCCTTGTGGATTTGTTTGTTTTTTTTCTCCATGGACTCTTTTGCACCTACTGGATCTTTTAGTTTGCCTTCTCTGCATTGCACTAAGTTTTTGTGTTAATTTTTTTCCCTTGCCTGTTTGAAGACTCTGCCTTGTTTGGACGCTACCTTCCCTTGGTGTGAGCTTTTGTTTGGTTTTTTTGTTGTTTATTAAAATATCACAGATTTGCTCCACTTTGTCTCTGTCAGCATTTGGGTCCAAACCTGAAAACCCCCGTAACTCGTAACAGAATGAACCAGCCTAGATATGGACCCAGCAGACTTATTTCTTGGGGAGGATCTGAAAAAGGCAGGATCTGAATTCGAGCGACTGCATTCAGCTATAAAAGGATGTATGGACTTAAAACGTAGACTTTTTGTTTATACTTTAATGGAAAGAACCTTTTTGTCCAGGCCCAAGCTTTTGAACAATCAGTTTATAATTCACAGCTTGGCAGTGATTTCGGACCTTAAGCAAGACTTGCAGGCCACTATTGATTCCGCAAGCGAGCCTGATTTTGAACTCTGTATGGACTCCTTAAGCCACGAGCCACCTGCTAAGCCAACTCCTCTGCCAGCCAGTTCCCTGCCAGATCCTGCCCCTGAGTTTTTGTCTGTGAAGCTGCCCAGACGTAAGCGCAGCTCTCACCGATGTCATGCCTCTCAGCTGCCCAGCATCCTCGAACCTCAGCCGCCCAGCGTCCCCGAACTTCAGCTGCCCAGCATCCCCGAACCTCAGCTGCCCAGCATCCCCGAACCTCAGTTGCCCAGCATCCCAGAGGTTCTGCTGCCCAGCGCCACGGAGGTTCTGCTGCCCAGCAACCCAGCCTTTGTCTCTCCAGTCCTGGTGGGATCGTCGCCATCACCTCCTGTTCCGGTGGGACCGTCACCACCATCGCCTGCCCCAGTGGGGTCACCGCAGCCATCACATGTTCCAGCTGGGTCACCGCCACCATCTCCTGTTCCGGTAGGGCCGTCGCCACCACCTCCTGTTCCGGTGGGACCGTCGCCACCATCGCCTGCCCCGGTGGGGTCACCGCAGCCATCACATGTTCCAGCTGGGTCACCCCCACCATCTCCTGTTCCGGTAGGGCCGTCGCCACCATCTCCTGTTCCGGTGGGACCGTCGCTACCATCACCTGCTCCGGTGGGGTCACCGCAGCCATCTCCTGTTCCAGCTGGGTCACCACAGCCATCTCCTGTTCCGGCTGGGTCACCGCCACCATCTCCTGTCCTGGTTGGGCCACAGCTATCTCCTGTTCCGGCTGGGCCACAGCCATCTCCTGTCCTGGTTGGGCCGCAGCTATCTTCTGTTCTGGCTGGGCTGCAGCCATTTCCTGTTCTGATGGGACCGCCGCAGCTATCTCCTGTTCCGGCTGGGCTGTCGCCATCGTCTCCTGTTCTGGCTGGGTCATCGCCATCGTTTCCTGTTCCAGTGGGGCTGTTGCCATCGTTTCCTGTTCCGGTGGGGCTGTCGCCATCGTCTCCTGTTCCGGTGGGGCTGTCGCCATCATCTCCTGTTCTGGTGGGACTGTCGCCATCATCTCCTTTTCCAGTGGGACCCGCGCCACCATTGCCCTCTCCGTTGGGGTCACTGCAGCCATCTCCTGTGCCGGCTGGGTCACCGCCACCATCTTCTCTTCTGGTTGGGCCGCAGCCTTCTCCTGTTCTGGCTGGGTCGCAGCCTCCTCCTGTTCTGGTGGGACCGTCGGTGCCTCCTCCTGTTCTGGCTGGGCCACAGCCTCCTCCTGTTCTGGTGGGACCGTCATTGAACATGTATCGTGATACATATCGAATCGAGTCTCATCAGTGAGATACACACCCTTAGTAAGATATTTACTGTAACAAATCATAAAGTGACCACTGTGTGTCATCAGAGATCAAGGAAAGAAGTTGAAATACTTGCCTTACTTGACATGAATGCTACAGTTTTGATGTCCCCTCTTGAAATTTCCATTTTGGACCAGAATAACTGTTTTATGTATCTGTTTCACATTAATCAGCATTCAGATTACACTTGTATCATATTGTATAGATAGATATTGTTTAGATATAGATATAGTTTTAGATCTAGATTTATGTTTACATATTGTATAGATTTAGATTTATGTTACGATTTAGATTTATGTTTACTCCGTTGCACTACGGGTCTGAGAGTAACGTAATTTCAATCCTATGTATGTCCTGTACATATGTGGCATTGACAGTAAAGAGACTTTGACTTTGACTTGAGATTTGACTTGAGATGCATAATTTTCACCAAATGAGTAAGTGTCAGTTTATGCATTGTTAAGAAATCATTTATAATTTTGTAGAAGGAGCAGATGTTTACAACTGTTATATGGAGCAAAATGTTAATGCAGTTTGGCAGCAGTGAGACAGACAGCCACTGAACTCATCCTGAGAACAAAAGCCTGCTGCTCTGAAATAACACACTCTGGAAGATAACAGGCTTAACTTTACACTGACAGACAACTGACAGTTATAAACAGCTGATCAACATAAACCATCTATGGTTCCAACTCACTATTTGGACTGCAGGACTCATTTTTACATGTGCTATGACTACATATTGCTCCTGTAAGTATTGAAAAATCTAGTGCTACAACTTTTGTGTTGTTGGGTGTGATGCAGCAGAGTGTGTAATTATTTGTTGTTTAATTTAAAAGCATGCTGCCTCAAAAACAATGAACATACACTGTCTTTATCCAGTTTGAGTTGTGTGATGCATGACTGAATCTTGAATGCCTGCTCAGCATCACACATCACTCAGGAATTACTTATTGATGAAAACACAGCTCCATCCATCCACTTACCAAAGCCATCATTCATTCATCTATTCACTAAATCATTCCTGAATTCATTTATCTGTTCATTCATTCATGTTGCCCAATGAGTATGGAGAATGTGCTGGCATGTGGCATGAGTATGAGCTTACACACGTTTCCAGCTCTGGTAACATCCTCATTTTTCAGCGGAACGTGCCTCAGAGGATTTCAGAGAACACAGTGAATATTCAGAGATTTTGCTCTGCATGCTTCACTGGCCTTCCAACAGTGACATTCCAACCTTCAGTGCTCAGAACTGTGGTACAGTATCTTCAGATCCCAGAAAAATTACAGGACAACATCTTTACTGAGTGTGCACTGTCCTCAGAGGTGTTTGACCTACAGCAGAGATAACTGAAGGGTTAAAAATTACAGACACATGTACACTGTCAGCTGGGAAGCAGATCAGAGAAGCATTTTTTTTTTTTTAAGAATTACAGAATTAAAAGCTTGTGGGCTCATTAAAATCCAAAAGACGTATCCCTTGGATAACATTAATGTGCTGAGCAGTCATGGGAAGTAACTAAGTACAAATACTTTATAACTGTACTTAAATAAATTTTGTCAGGTATCTGTACTTTACTTGAGGATTTATCTTTCTGACAACTTTTTACCTTTACTCCCTATGTTTGAACACAAATATCTGTATTTTCTGCTCCTTACAGTTTCTTAAACAGGCTTGTTAGTTTAGTTTTTAAGTGATATTCCACTTTGAGAGAATAAGCCATTCAGTATGTACTCACCACTATGCCGATGTGATGATGGGTGAAGGTCTTCAGTTCACCAAGCAATCCTGGAGTTTTAGGAGAAGCAGGGTAGAAGCCTCATCCAGTACAATGGCAGTGAATGGTGACCACGGATAAAACGTTAAAAATAGCACACAAAACAAACACAAAATGTCTCCATCCTGCTTGTGTGGTGTAATCCAAGTGTCTGCAAGCCGTGACATTAAAAATTAACCTCAAAAGACGCCATTTTCGCCATGTTTTTAGCAGAAATATCAGCCGTTGCACGTAGCCGGTAAGATGTAAACATGTCGAAGTCTCGCGAGATCGTTAATTTTTATGTCTCGGCTTGCAGACACTTGGATTACACCACACAAGCAGGATGGAGACATTTTGTGTTTGTTTTGTGTGCTATTTTTAACGTTTTATCCGTGGTCACCATTCACTGCCATTGTACTGGATGAGGCTGCTACCCTGCTTCTCCTAAAACTCCAGGATTGCTCGGTGAACTGAAGATCTTCACTTATCATCACATCGGCATAGTGGTGAGTACATATTGAGTTAGTTATCATGGAAAGTGTAGTATCACTTTAATGTGGGCATGTTTCTCCAGTCGGGTGATTATATATCGGCTTATTATGTTACAGTCTACATTCAACATTATTGTAACTGTGATGGTTTTATGAGCTGTCATCTGGGTTGCCTAGGTGATCGGAGCGTACACGCTGGGCGAGAGAGGCTGCCGTCTGACAGTGTTGCAGCCCTGACTAGTGGCGGGCGACCGCATAAAATCTGCATGCATAAAAGCATAAAAGAGGCGACAGATAACTGGCATTGTGCATGACTAAAATATTGATAAATAGTTTAAACGGCTAGTAATTCTGGCGCCGACTAGCAAGGGAGGGGACTTTTAATCGTATGGTCGACTAATCCCACGCATCCCTACTGCCAGGATGATATAAGTTAATTACTTGTGATCTGTCGCTGTCTGACTGAACAGCCTCATAGAAATTATGTTTTATAATTCTTCATATTTTATTCTAACGAAATTCTTTAAGGCAAGTAATTCAGTGCTTTTAAAGTCATGATATTAAGCTGACATGGATCCCTTATTTTGTTTGCGTTCAGACGTTGGTGCTGCGTCTCCAGCATAAGGCTGCACGGTGCGTGTCGCGGTGTTAGATACAGTCGGCTTAATAAAGTCAGTGATCACAAGTTAGAATTATATATTTATTTTTAAAAAACAACCTTTTATTCACCAAGGTTTGGATTGGATTCTTCGGGAGATTTTAGCGTCTTCCTTCTGTGACAGACGCATTACACTACTGCCTACTGTTGGAGGTAAATCCATCCGTATGCTGCCATCTCTGACAGTATTTAACCCAGAAGTCATTTGGAAAAGTATGAATCCAGTGTTCTTGAAGATTTGGTCTTTCACTTGGAGTTTTGTCTGAGATTTAAATGTGGTACTCCTGTGGTTCTCCTTGAACCTCAGTTTGGTGCGTTTGATCCTCCTTTAGACAGCGCAGCACACACTTTGCATACTCATCATTTAATATTTTGAACTAACTGGTGGCAGACATCGTGTTATGTGTCTGGTAGAGTCACAAGTTCCTCTCCTAACTGCACTAAGGGTCAGAAGTGTTTGAATTCATGGTGCTTTGCTCTTGTTAATCAATTAATTATAGCCGCAGTAAGCTCCACCGTCATATGCATGCACACATACTCGCTCCCTCTGTCTCTCTCTCTCTGTCTCTCTGCCCGTCTGTCTCTCCCCCTCTCTCTTAACTGTGCATTCACCACAACTTCTGGTAATATCGCCAAGGGAAAAAAACGATCATTGTTCATCCCTTCAGTCAACAATATACAATCAAATCGCCAATCGGCACAAGCCTAGTGTGCAGTACCCCTTTAAATCTCTGACTACAAAGTCGTTAGACAAACAGGTGTCCATGTCCATCTACCTCCCCAAGCTTTGAATGAATCATAGTTGTTTAGTTGTCAGAGATAGTTTCGTCAGGATTTATCAGGGTCACTGTGCTGGACTGTGAACGCTGAGCTGCATCAACCAACAAGTGTTGTCAGCTGAGCTGCACATGAATTGTGTTGTCACTGGAGTGTAGGACTGGCTGAGCAGGTCACTGCTGCGTGAAGTCATCACACTACATCTGACAGACCTGTTTGTCTTCTCACACACTGAACTACTTACTCACATCACAGCACACACAACAGTTCACACTATGATGAATCTAGCAGTTATTTACAACCTTGATGTTGTGTTGGAGGTGAGCAAATGTGTCCATATGTTGTCGTTTTTATTGAAGGATAGCACCACTGATGGATTTCAGCAACAAATCCAGAATGCATTATAAAACAGATAGTTCCTGTTTTTGATTATGTTTGGCTAAGCTGCGTTCAAAGCTGTGGTAAAATACACTATAACACTATACACTATATACACACCTTTGACCACATTATAACAGTAGTACTGGGCTAAACTAATTGTGAATTTTGATTAACTGGGAGGGCTAAACATGGATGGGTGGGTGAAAGAGATGCATAAGATGGAGGAAGATGATAAAAAATAAAGGAGAGATGCAAAATTAATAGGAGAGCTCAAAAAGTCAAGAAATTATGCTGGGGCCCCTATCATTTATCATCCATCAGGACAACAAGAAGTACGCATAATTCAACAAATACATAAAAATGAACAAAGACGCTGGAGAAAGACACAAAGGACAACGCAGCCAGGGAACTGGCTGTGTCCTTTCGCTTCGTTGCTGCCATCCAATCCAATCCCTTCAAAGCGGACAAACTGGACCAGGGATCTATGGTAAGTTAACATAATGTAACTTAAGTTTGCTTTTAAGTAAAATCATGTCAGTCATAGGGCACATACAGTGGACCCTCTAGACACAACTTGATTACTTCAACCTTGCCCATGATTTGGCCCTCCTGTCGCACAACTACAACCAGACGCAGGACAAGACACACCAGCTGCCAACTACATTGCTTGGGACAGGGCTGAGGATGAACATGCAGAAGACCAAACTAGAGAAGATCAACACCTCGACCAAAAACCCAGTCATAGGAGGTGGTGAGCCCATACAGGAAGTCAACTCCTTCACCTGCCTCAGCAATATTGTGGATAAGCAAGGTGGCACAGACAACAACATTACCACCGGAGTAGGCAAAGCTAGAGTAGCCTTCATCACTCTCAAGATCTGGTCCTCTGAGGAAATAGTCATGACAAAAAATAGTGCAGATCTTCAACTCCAATGTGAAATCCATCCTTCTCTATGGATCAGAGACGTAGAGGATGACAAAACTGACGTTGCAGAAAACCCAGACCTCCATCAACAGCTGTTTAAAGCACATTTTTAAGGTGTAAGTGGGGGTGGATCAGCCTCACCATGAGGAAGCCAACATCTAGCACTACTCGCCAAGCCCTGACCTTGAACCCCCCACAGGGGACACCGAGGCAGAGCTCAGGAGGCAGGGAACCAGCCGGAAAGAGATAGAAAGTACAGCCCAGAGCCATGTCAGATAGAGAGTTGTCGTTGATGGCCTATGCACCATTGGGAGCGAGGGGCCTATGTAAGTAAGCATGCTTACTATACAAACTACAACAAGAGAAGAGGCTGGAGTAATGTCTGCTTCTACATGCAAAAATAATGAAGCTGCAAAGAGTCAACCAACCCTTTAACAGGAAAGACGAGTGCTGACACAATTAAGCAGAACTTCGACAACTGCGGTTAATCGCAATAGCCAGATAAATGTTAATAATCACACTACTTAAGCATGCTTTTCACTGTGTGTGTGTTGTAGAGCTGCAACAATTAATCAATTATTAAATTAATCACCAAAAATTTTGGCAATCAGTTAATTGGTTTGAGTCATATTTTAAGAAAGAAAAATCAAAATTCTCTGATTTCAGCTTCTTAAATGGGAATATTTCCTGGTTTCTTTAGTCCTCCATGACAGTAAACTGAATATCTTTGAATTGTGGACAAAACAAGACTTTCGAGGACGTCATCTTGGGCCTTGGGAAACATTTTCTGATATTTCATAGACCAAACATCTAATTGATTAATTGAAAAAATTATCAACAGATTAATAAACAGTGAAAACAGTTGTTAGTTGCAGCCTTAGTGTGTTGCTGCATCTGTGTTCTGCTTGGCAACTATTCTGTTAAATATTTGATTATTTGCTATCAATGAATGATTGTGTTGTCTTGTTGCTGTGGGTTTATTTTATGAAACCTTGCCAGGTATTTGTAATGTATGTTTTATAAAAGCAATAATCCGTGCAAGGCTGTGATTTACAGGGATTTTGGAACAGCTGACAGGCGTAGTTAGGCACAAGGCGAAGCAGAGCCTCCTGAGGCTTATTGCCTCATCATATAGTTTCTTCACAACAGCCTCCATTTGGAGTGTTTGTGTCCACTTGATGTAATGTTCCTATGTCCACTATCCCTTTGGCTCTGTTTCTGTTCTCCACCACATATCTGAAAAAACACCTTACTCTTTAGAAGTGAAATGTTTCACTATGTTCACCAGCTAGTCTCTAGCTGTGTCTGTCTGCTGTTTGGTGCTGGACAGGTAGTGTACAGCGGGATTTTAGAGCTTTTTCACTGAAAACGGCTGACTGTTGCTGCTGGAAATGATGCTATGAGAGTGGAAAACCAAAGACAAGAGCTAAAAGAGGCTGAACATGCGCACATTTCACATGCACATCATTTCACTCCCAGCTGACATCAAAATCATATTGATTTGTGGAGCTTTATGAAACTGACTGCTGTCTCTGTTTGTCCTATGATGGACATGCAACCTTCCTGAGTGTTTCCTGCCTTCCTGCCCAGTGCATCCTGGGATAGGCTCCACCTTCTGCACAGTATGCACGCACACTCCCTCTGTCTTTGCAGATGTGTTCCACTATAAATGACAGTATTAATGGTGTGTGGTGATGGCCTTTTACGCCTGGCTGCTCTGTGTGCAGCCCTCAGCCTGAACAGCAGACAGATCGAATGTGACAGACCACACACTGTAAAGCTACTGGAGCTCCAGTGTCACACAGCTTGTATGAGTGTGTTCTTTAATTAACGCCATAGGTCAGAGGATATGTGTGTGAATGTGTTGAATATCTATCACATGCATGTGTGTTAATCGGAGAGAAATGTTCCCCTCCTGTCAGAGGATGTGATGGATTACATTAAACTGATTTACTGTGGTGGAATAAAGGCTAGTGGCAGATCATACACAATTCAATGCATGATGATTTGTGTGTGTGTGCAGGGGGTGGGGGTGGCTCTCCTACACATGTGCTGGAACCACTTTGACTGTCCCTATCATTTATTTATTAGCTATGACATTAGTTACAATAATTAGATCAAATCAAGTTTTACATCACATACATTGGCTATAAATAGTATTCACCTCCCTGGATGTTTCCTCTGCTATTGCTTTTATAAATGGAATTATGGTCATGGTTTTTGACAAAAAAAAATTACAAAAAACTCAAAGTGGAAACAGATTTCTGTAAAGTAATGTCAATTAATTAAAAATATGTAATGTAAAATAAGTGATTGCATAAATCAAGTCAATATTCAGCAGACAATTGCACAAGTCCCTCCAATCCGAGTCCCAAGCAAGTATCAAGTAATTCGGTCCAAGTCTCAAGCAAGTCCCAAGTTTTTTTGTCATGGGCAAGTCAAGTCAAGTCAAGTCACAAGGTTATGTCGAGTCAAGTCGAGTCAAGTCACAAGGTTGTCGAGTCCAAAACACATACAAATGGTTTGGCCATCAAACTTTGACGTTGTTTTTTTTGTTCAGTATGCTCTGTGTGCGGTCGGTAGAAGTCCGATGCACAGAGAAGAAACTAAAAGAGAAGAAGAGAAGAAGAAAATAGAGGCTTTAGAGATTTATTAAATATTTTTTAAAAAGGTGATGACCATAAAGCTGAGACCTTTACAGTCTATGGCTGAGACGAGCAAAGGTAACATAGCTCAGGGTAAAAAAAAACTAACAAAACAAAAACAAACAGCGAAGCTATATGTTTACCAGCCTTGTAACGTAATACTGTCCAGCTCTAATGTTAACATCCATAGGTATAAAAGCCACGTCGACACGTCATGTTTTTGACAGGAACAGCTGACTGACTGTCAGAGAGGAGGCAGAGAGAGGAGGAGAGCAGAGCGCTGCGGTCAGGTGAAGGAGGGGCTCGTTGCACCGTGGCGAAGCGGGCGCGCGTGGGGGGAGGCAGAGAGAGGAGAGAGCAGCAGTCAGGTGAAAGAGTGATGCGGGAGGGGCTCGTTTGTCGTTTCCCCGTTGCGGAGCGGGGTTTGGGGACGGCAGTCATCTTGTCTCAAGTTGAGGGGAGTCATCTTGTCTCAAGTCGAGTCGAGTCTCAAGTCTCTGACCCTCCAAGTCCGAGTCGAGTTGCAAGTCGTCAAATTTGCGACTCGAGTCGACTCGAGTCCGAGTCCCTATGACTCGAGTCCAATTGTCTGATATTCAGTAGATCCACCTTTGAGACCTGTCCACACAGACTCAGTGATGTGATTGCAACCAGTCAAGGCTTGCACATCTGGACACTGCAATTTTACTCCATTCCTCTTTGCAAAACTGCTCAAAATCTGTCAGGTTGTACGGGGACTGGGCACTAACCACCCTTTTCAAGGCCAGCCACAAATTTTCCATTGAATTGAGGTCTGGGCTTTGACTCGGCCGCTCCACAACATCCACCTTGTTGTCTTTAAACCATTTTTGTGTAGCTTTCACTGTAAGCTTCAGGTCATTGTCATGCTGGAAAATAAATCTTCTCCCAAGTTGTAGTTCTTTTGCAGACTAAATAAGATTGCCCTCGAGGAATTTCCTTTATAAAACAACTAGATTTCTTTTTATAATTAATTCATGGTTAGTAAAAACTTAAAACGCCTATATGACTGTATAGGCATCCGGCCAGTACTTATCACACTACAGGTGACTCACCCAGAACACTGCACCTCCATAGGGCACCACACAGAGAAAAATGCGTAGCAGAAGGTCTAAGAAACTGCAAAACACCCCCTTTTAAGGGCACAAACAGGCAGCATATGGAATAAACAGTCCCCAAATAATCCCATCACCCTGGCAACACTGTGGCTACACTGCTCGATTAAAATAGTCTAAACAAATTAAACACAATAATCTGCCACAAACAAATTAAGGAGGATAATTAATTAAAAACAATTTAAATCTCCCACAGTTCGAGACCCTCCCCTGGGGTCTGAGCACTAGCACTGGTCCGGCCCTTCTCAGCAGCAGAAGTGGGGGGAACATGCCGGTCCAGCACTGGGAGGCCTCCACGTGTGGCAGGAGAACCTCGACACAAGCTGGGAAGTGGCTGTTGCTGCACTCCTAATTCCTGTCCTTGACTACACTGCCCCTGCCTGCTCAGGAACCTCGCACCACAGCCCTGCTACCTGTTTTCACCGCTGGCAGCCCTAACTAGCATGCTAACGGCAATGGAGCTCAACGGAACAGTTCTGGAAGTAGAAATCCCATTTATATCCTGTATAGAGGACTTAGATTATTAATCACAATGTTGTAACCATCCATGTGGATTAACCACAAGCTGTGATTGTCAAACGATGTTATATGCTCCTGTGGACAACATAAGTCTGCACTCTTGCCTTTTTAAAACCATTTTCCTGTCTTTTTGCTCTGAATCAAATGCTTTATGGTCACAGTTCATCTCGTAGTTAGTTGGTTGGTTGGTTCCAGGATTAAAACTCTTGATATACAGTTGATACACAGTTATCACACTACAGTTGACTCACAAGAACATATCATGGGAATGACATATCAACATGTCATTCCCAAAGGCTGGGTCCCAGGAGATTTTGTTTGGGTCCCCAAATAAATAAAAGTCTGTGGAATAAACAAAAAATAAGAGCCTGTTAATTCTATCAAAATGCACTTATTTTGTCTCATTTATGAAGGGGGCTAAAATATATTGAACTGTAACAACAAAAAATGTAGAGAAAATCAAACTTTCACATTTACTTAAATATATATTTGAATTTTGAGCTCAGCTCAAACTCTTCAGTTTTAGGAGTTTAACCAACTAATAGTTTTGTTGAGATAATTTACTTTTCTTCTTTAGATAAACTTGAACATTTGAGTTTTAGAAACCCCAAAAAATGTATTTCAAAAACTGAGTAAACATTTTGAAGTGAAAGTAAATAATGGTTAATATTTCAGTATGTTCAATGAAAAGCATTTAATTTTCAAGCACCCAAATAATGTGAATACCAACTGTGAATAATTTTTTGAGTTTCTAAACTTGAAAGATTCTAGTTTATGTAAAGAAAATCTAAAAGTAAATCATCTCGGCTAAAGATCTCAAACTCAAGAGTCTGATTCAAAACTCAAAAATCTATGAAGGTAAGTTGTCTCAAAATTTTAAGTTGTCTGAAAATATTTAACCTGTATATGCATGTCTCAAGATAAGGTGATGTGGAAATGGCAGTAAAAATGGTCAGGAACATTAATTTATGCACAAATTAACTTTCTTTCCTGCAAACTTTGAAATGGAGTTTCTTTCCTCTGTTACTGTTTGTACTCTCAGGTATCTGCTTTATTACACAGAGTGCTCGCTCACGATTGCCTCGGTAAACTGTTGTGTGTATGCATGAAGTGCATGCTGCTCGTCTGGTAGGAGGGGCTCTGGATGGAGGAAACAAAACCTAACTCAGATGAGACTCAATTATCAACCGTATTTAGGCTTTCTGCCTACTGCAGCTTTAAAAGACCTGCCAGATCAAATAAATGGGAAAACCAAGAGATGTGAACACTGTGTTACTTGAGAGTCAGACTGACACTTATATCAAGAGGACATGTGTCGATATGAAGAGGCTTTTTATGTAATTCAATTATATTATTATATGAAATGCAGTCAGATAGGATAACATTATTATCAACATTATTATTAGGTGTAATTAATATTTCAAACTCAAAATATTGTCAAGCTAATGACATATACAGTCAGTGAAAAATTTTGGTTGTGATAATAGCAGACTGACTGCAGATAACTTTACGACAGGTCTGGTCAGTTTGTATCTGAAAGAAAATTCAAAATACAAGAAAATTGATGAATGCGACAAGTTCTCCCTAAATCACTCGTCCAACCCTCTTAAGAACATATCTGTGTTCATATGTGTAGAAATGTTCTTACTGTGCACACAAAAAAAGTTCCTACACAGTCTTACTGTCTGATTCAAACATGTGCGCCGGCCAAGCTTGTTCTCACCACAGTACATGTTAGTGAATCAGAATCATCCTAAACTGACAGGATTGTACCCACTGCCTGCAGTCTGCATACTGACACACCCCCAAAACATTGATGAATCCCAGATTTTGCATTAATCTTTGTATGCACAGTTTAAGCACAAATTTGTGCATATGCACCGTTTATGAATGAGGCCCAGTGTTCCTTTAAGTTACTGCTGATGAAAACCCAACATTTTGCTTCGTCATAATAAAAGCTTATAAATAACAAAATAACAGGGGAGCTTTATTGTGAAGAATTTATTTTAAATTAAACTTATTTAACCACAGTGTTACAGCCACTGGACTCAAGACAAGCACAAATTACTTAAAATACAAAACTTCAAATAGGTAGCTGTGAGGGAGCTGGACAGCATCCCCCTCACTAAGGTGAAAAAACAATTCACAGATGCATGCTGACTGTAAAGTTTGACCACACAATCTAATACAGGAAGTTTGTTTTTGTTTTGGTGTCTTTTATTTTGAAAAACCCTTCAAGGTCTTCTTCCGGGGGGGTGTTTTCATGGAGTGCACACATGATGATGCAGCCACAGGACTCCAGCAGCTGTATGGTGTTAGGCTGAGTTGAGGGATCAGGGGAGAGAGAGAGGGGAGGGGGTAGAGGGGATATTTTGTTAAGTTTGGCTTATGTTTAGTATTTCTTCAGTTCATTAGGTATTTTCTTTAATCTGTATTAGTATTTAAGTCATTTGCATTGTGTTTGTTAATTGTAAATATTGTTTAATTGTAGTTATGTTTTAAAGTCAGGGGGAGTGGCGCTGTGATTGTACTGGTGTGGGAGGAGACTTAGGGGGGTAGAAAGGCCAGGTGAGAGTGAGTAGTGAGTGTGTGTGAAGGTGGGGGACAGGTTGTCTCTCCTCTCCTCTGCTTGGCGGCTGTTGTGTGATTGCTGGATCGGCTACACCTGCCCGTCTCCTTTGTCTCCCAGAAGTCTGCTGCAGGTTTTTGTAAAACTCTTTGTACTTGGTTTGTGGACATTCAGTAAAGAAAAAAGCCAGAGCTCTGGAACCTCAAACCCCGTTGTCTCATGCTCCTTTTTTCTCCACCCTGCTCTACACCTTTCTGCCATCTGTGTTTCATCCAGTTAGTAAAGGTTTATCTCCATCCAAAACCCTACAGTAGCTCTATTGTAACAGAGATGCAAATCCCTGCTGTACTGGGCTAATGTGCCGAGTCAAAACGAATCAAACCAAGCAGGCAGGTGTGTATGAAAGAGGGGCTATAAATGACACTTGTACCAATATCACTCATTACTTTACAAGCACTGTGCAGTAAAGCAATGGAAAGCTGGAAGATAAAAACTATTTGGCAAGTCAAGACATTACATGAAAAATATCACAACATTGCTTGTGTTAAGTTTGGGAAGTCTGATTCTACGGCAGTCAATACTCAGTCAATATGTTTTGCAATTAGCATGTTAGCTAATGTGCATGAAAATGATGCGTTATATACTTTTGAAGATATTACCTGAAAAATGCAGCACAAACAGTATCAGCCGCCTGAAGAAAGCCAGCAGCTTTTCTGCCAGACACCTGGAAGACTTCTGCATGGTTAATGCAGTTGACTGACAACAGGGCTGTCTCCACACCCAGCTCCTCCAGTTTGGCCACCTTTGCACAATTTGGAATATATCATCTAGATATTCATTATTGAAAAAGAATATTGTTTTTTTTTATTTATGTAATCTATGAAAAGAAATGCTGCATGAAAAAGTCTCAGAGAAGTCAAAGTATTTGATGAGGTCAGTGCAATGTGATGCAATTTTTCCTCTCAACAATAGAATTTTGCCTCACCTACAGTAACCCATTTTACCACTAAACACTCAAGTGTACTGTTACTGTGTATTACCTAAACAGGATCATGTCAATTCACTGAAGCAAATCCTGCCTAAATGCAACTCCATGGGCACTTTAATGAAACTGTAACTCTAACAAACCTCTACCTTATGCTGCTTCAAATGTTTTTTTAATTTTGAGTCCTCATGTCAGGACTTAGGCCCTGTGTCTTTCAGGTCTCCTTCAAAGCAGCTGCTTCCTGTCTTTCCCTGTCCTCTTCTTTTAAACTGGACCATCCTGCCATGACTGTCATTGTCTGTGGAAAAAAAAAAAGGGCACTGCATAATAAAATCAGGACAATTCTTTAAAACATACTTCTCACAACAAAATACTGTCTGGGGTAGTGCTTTCATTCAAACATTTTTTGTCAGCAAACAAGATGAAACATCAGCAGCACACACACATCTTTGTAGTAATCATACCACATCTGTCAAATAATTTGCGAATGGTCTCTGTAAAATCAGAAAGACCACTGATGTATTTCTTATCAAAAATATAAACATATGAAATATGAAATATGCAAGAAGTATTTTTATCTCCTCAACTACAGAGTTTGTTAGTGCTTATTATTATAAAACAGGTAGTGTGAAACTTTCCTCGTACACTACCATGATAGTTATGATTGGAAACAACTACAAGTACTTGGTTAGGGCCAAAAGAGATGTGAAAAATCATAATGTAAGAAAATTGAAATCTGAATATCTATCTACGGTGGCCGGGAGGTGCAAACCAGCATTACAAAACGTGAAACACTTTAACAAAGCTTGAGAAAAATTTACATTTTGGAAAACATTTTAACAAGTCACGAAACACTTTTACAAGCGCAGAAACAAATTTACAAGTGGCGAAACAAATTAACATATACATTCAAACTGGAAAGGGAATGTCCTAAATTCAGCTTGAACCGGAAGTGGGAACGGGAGCGGGCCAATTCAAGTGACCGAGTGATGTTTTGCGGACAAGTGGCCCTCATTAAAATATTGTATGCACTTGTCCGCAAAACATCACTCGGTCACTGTCCACACTGACAGCATCAACAACTCTAATTGGCCCGCTCCCGTTCCCACTTCCGGTTCAAGCTGAATTTAGGACATTCCCTTTCCAGTTTGAATGTATTTGTTAATTTGTTTCGCCACTTGTAAATTTGTTTCTGCGCTTGTAAAAGTGTTTCGCGACTTGTTAATTTGTTTTCCGAAATGTAAATTTGTTTCAGAACTTGTAAATGTGTTATGGTAATGTAATTTTGTTTTATGATATGTTAAAATGTTTTCCAAAATGTAAATTTGTCTCAAGCTTTGTTAAAGTGTTTCACGTTTTGTAATGTTGGTTTGCACCTCCCGGCCACCGTATCTATCACATCCCTGATTTTTGCAACTCTTTGTTGGGCTATGATATCACACTACCTTGTGCTTTGACAATAAATGTAGAGTCATTTCAAGGTGCATGAACAAATAAATAATTTATTAGAATACAATATGTATTTTACTTAAAGCTACAGTGCGTAACTTCTACATGTCCATAAATGTCCGTTTCACCCAAGCCACTACTAGAGGAGATGACACAATGCTGATTAAGCTGATCGGCTCCTCTAACATCGCGTGGTATTTTCCAGTATATATCATTTTTAATTTGCTTGTCGACCGGTGACATTCTGGCGCTGGCGCACAGGAAATTACGTGTTTTACCGCACAACAAGAAGGGAGGGGGAGGACGAGCGTAGAGTCTCATAGCAAGAGGCAGGAGTGCAGGTAGAAAGAGAAAGCGACATGGTGGAGAGCCCAAAGAAGTGGCCAAGACACGGTTCAGAAGTGGATCCTACCACAAAGAAAAAGCCTGGACATTCGGCTGAAGGACTATGAGCAAAGAAGGAAAGTGAAGGACGGAGAAGGCAAACACGGATTTGCATTGGCGTCGCTTTTCCTCGGTGGAGAGCCCTGAAGGAAGAAATGGGGCTGAGGGCAGACACGGATGTTGCCTTGCTGCTGTTGGATAAGTAAGTGACTTGGTTTATAATTATATAATGAGTAGCATGTGTTGCTGTTACATGTACTGGACGTAGTACTTTATTATTTTTTTGGAAATGGTGCTATAAACGTAATGTAATGTTAGCAGCCTGGTGTTTGCCACGTTGTGTAGCAAGAGACAGTGGCGAGCAGTACAAGGTGTGTAGCGAGTGTTACTCTGTGTACTGTGGCGAGCAGTACAAGGTGTGTAGCGAGTGTTACTCTGTGTACTGTGGCAAGCAGTACACGGTGTGTAGCGAGTGTTGCTCTGTGTACACATTGGGCCAGATCCACAAAGAATGGATTGCTCCTACTAATAGCGCCATTATTTGCGCAGAATTAGCTCACGCAGAATTAGCGCCTTATCCTCAAAAGAATTTGCTCTAATCATATGCCGGCGCTAACACAGTGCAATTTGCACCTCTGCGCAGCGCTGTCCGTGGTTCTGACACGGAGCAGAGCTAACCGATAGATAGACTTAACATCTTACTTTGATTCCTGTTACTTTCCATTGTTGCAAATATAACTTTTGGTCTGCATTCCACTTTCTCCCGATTCTAACAATCCACAGAGAGAAGGGAAACGACAGTGAGCCGAAAGGACAGTCAGTAAGGAGAGAGAGAGAGTGTGAGAGAGATACAGAACAGCTGTTTCTATGACATTTCATGAAGTTGCCGCATATAAAAACAAATGTGAGTTAATTTTGATTTAAGATCTCTCCACATTAGTTTACATTCACAAAGATCAGATTATGACCTTAATATTGAGGCCAAAACGCACTGACTCTGCAGAACGCGCACTGAGAGCATGACGCGTGTCTATTTGCCTTAATGCCTCCACTCCGAACTTGTTTATATTTTGGAGCGTCAAATGAGGACAAGAGGAGTTTTCTCTGCACCCGCAGTACATGTTGGAGGAGAGTTAAATGGAATAAAAAAAGAGGTCATGGACGTAAGGATGGAGTGCTGATGAATCTGTAGCTACATCTGAAAGCAACAGAGAGTCATTTTGCGTGAGAGAGTGAGAGAGGGAGAAAGAGAAATTGCGCGGATTTAATACACGAGTTTTATTGGCGTTAAATAGCACCGCTTTACTGTCTGTGGCAATTAGTGCTGGTCTTTGTGGATTAGGTGGTATTTGCAATGAGGCTTATTTGCATAGGAAGGGGGCAATTTTGCGCTGAATTTATGAATATTCCCTAATTTACATGCATGCAAATTGGACCAGCGCAGCTAGGAGTGGCAGTGCAATTTGTGTTCGGTTTGCGTGCATTTCACCCTTTGCGTGTGCTTTGTGGATTGCACGCTATTTT
>JAJHUR010132171.1:0-15586 GCA_027495735.1 Lutjanus campechanus | reverse complement strand
ACCCAAACTGCATTGGGTGCAGTGGAGTGTGGCCTTTGTCTAGGTGTTTCATAATTAGATCAGCTATCCATTTTTCTGCCACTTTTGAGATCACTGGGAGAATGCTGATTGGCCTATAATTAGACATGTCATAACGAGAGCCAGATTTAAAGATTGGTGTTACTGTTGCCACTTTCCATGCTGATGGGACTGTGCTTTGTACAATAGACATATTTACCAGATGTGTGATTGGCTTTAACATGGAATGCAGATTCATTTTTAAAAAGTTTGAGTCCAGTCCATACACATCTTTGGCTTTTGAGCTTTTTAAAGCTTTGATTATTTTTGCAACCTCAAACTCTGTGATCTTTTCTAAATTAAAAATGGGCTGTTCGGTGTTAATGGGGTCATCTAAAAGCTGAGGTACTAGTGTTGCCCCATCGAGGGTATTTCACGATTCGATTCGATTTCGATTATGGGAGTCAGTCTCGATTCTTCGATTATAGCGATTGTAATGTTTGTCGATTCGATTCGATTATTGCTGCCATGATTTTTCGATTATGGCGATTTTTAATGCTTTTTTCCATCTAAGATTGATTTTGTCTTCATCTGATGCTACATTTGTAAATAAATGGCCTATCAATTAACTCAGCGTTGCTCTGAACCTTAAAATAAATACCAAGGTTTGTTGAACAGGACAGGTACTTATGGGGACATAATGTACACTTCACATGTCACATTCTTGTCTTTTTCCTCAAGAAGAATAAAGTAGTGTCTGTACTTTGAAAACGCCAACTTTTCCTCCAGACTCGCCAGCAACTTACCTCCGCTAGTTTGGGTGTGTGGGGCTGCTGTGTGCGTGTGTGGTCTGTGAACACTGAACACTGCCTCTGATTGGCTTAACATGAAAGCTTACTCTACCTTAGCCAATTATCATCATGTATGCGGTTGTCCCGCTGAACTGTGCAGCCAGTGTGCGCGTCACATATTTTTGGTTCCTATTACTTTTTTTTGGTTACGTTTTCTGCGGCAAAGCATCGAGTCTAATTAATCGATGCCAAATCGTCACATGACCCATCGCGATGCATTCCCGGATCGATGAATTGTTAGCAACACTAGTAAAAACTGTGATGTGTATTTTAAAACATAACTTCAGACAAAATCTAAATTTTGGGAAATAAAAAGGTCAAACAAAACATTTGGAGGATGCCTGAAGTATCTGAAGATGCCAAAGGGGTCACAGATCCTCTGTTGAAGACCGCTGCCTTAAATGATGTGCATCAGTGGCTGTGTTTACGTGCACAACAGTTTCCACTAATATTCATAATATGAATCATGTAAATAGCATATTCTGATTAAGACGTGGGAAGTGCTGGTATTATTCTGGTTTTAGGAGCATTCTTTGGACATGTAAACCTCCTGTGTCTGGCTCTGCTGCTGTAGAATGTTAAAAGTGATCAGACCAAAGAAGTATTCAATGCTGATACTGTATGTTAGATAAAGACATGATGACGCTACAGTGCGCGCTTTGAATTTCTTTGAGGAGAGTGGGGTAATGATGACTGGCAGATAAGTTGACCCAGCCCCTGAAACTGTGCACATTTGTTGTCATATGACCATAAATTTAGGAAGCAGCCATTATTTTTATCCGGCAGTGATAGAACACAAAAGTAATTTTTCCTTGTAACTAGTTACTTTTATAATACAGCAACTCGGTGAGTAATTCAATTACTTTTTGAGAGCAGTAACTAATGACTCTAACTAGCTACTGATTTTCAGTAACTTGCCCAACACTTGAAACACAGTAGTCAGTTATGTAGTGACAGTTCATTCAACTTTTCTACACCATTTATCTACCCATCTATAGAGGCTGTCAAATTAAATTAAATTAAGTTTTAATTAAATTTGTAATCTGTAACTCAGATTAATTTTGAAAAAATAACTTGGTAAAAAGTGTAAATGAATGCATATCATTAAAATGAAATATTAATTTTATTTCTATAATATTTAAATATAATGATAATATATTAATCATTTCATTTCTAATGGCACCATTATATACTTCTACAATGCTTTATTGATGCACCACGATAATGTCTGTCTCTTATACACATCTAGATGTGTATAAGAGACAGGTTTGGGATATATATATATATATATATATATATATATATATATTTCCTCTGTGCCATTAATTGACTATATGTTCAGCTGCATCTGCAAGCACATGAACAGAAAATGTTATCATTATTTTTTAATCAGGGGTTATTTAAAAGGGTAAAATAACATTCTGACTGTGTTCCGCTCCAGCCACAGAGGATCAAAACAGTTATTATAATTGATCCTGAGGGAGGCGTGAATGTCTGAGCCAAATTTTTTGCCATCCATTCAACAACAGTTGAGACATTTTTTAACAAATGCGCTACAAAATTTCATGGCAATCTATCCGACAGTATTCTCCAAGCAGTCTTTACCGGGGAACATTTTCTGTGCCCCGTAACCCCTCGGCCACCAGGGCACCTCAGTCCATCCAGTTGTTGTTGAGATTTTGTAACCAAAGCGGTGGCCCAGCAAACTGACTGACATTGCTGTCCCTAGAGTAACAATGATGAGACACCACTACAACCACTTAAGTTTCTAAGGAAGTAAACGGAAAACAAACAGAACCCAGAACTGACCCTTTAGAGGCACCAATTTTAAAGTGTGAAGAGATGTTCTTGATGTCAACTCTCAATTGTACAACTAAGACACAAAACTAAAACTTTACAACTTCCAAAAGAACAAGGGGGAATGGCACTACCTAATTTTAAAGATTATTTTTATGCAGCTCAGATTAGACCCCTAATTAATTTGTGTAACCCATCCTTTCAAGCCAGATGGAAGGATATTGAACTCTCTATTATGGTTGACCCTCCAATACAAGCAGTATTACCTCACAAACATCTGGGGTCATTTGTAGATAAGGTACAGAACCCCTGGATCAAAGCGCAGTTAAAAATCTGGAATATGATAAGAGATGAGTACAAATTAAATAATAAATTACAGATAATCCAATGGTGTGCCTATGATCCGGAGTTTAAGCCTAACACAATAGATAAGGGATTTAGATCATGGACTTTGAAAGGAATTACAACGTATTACTCTCTTACAGAAAAGGGACAACTTAAAAACTTTGAAAAGTTGAAAGAAGACTGTGACCTTGAAAGAACCGATTTTTTTAGATTCCTCCAGGTACGCAATCGTTTTGAACATATCAGAAAAGAAACAGACCTCAGTGATCCGATATTGATAACCTTTATTGATGCTTACCAAAGTAAATCGAATAAAGGTGTCATCTCCAGAATTTATAAAAATCTATTGTCTAAAAAGTCCCACAGTATAGAATATGTTAAGGAAAAATGGGAGAGAGAGGGTAATCTATTAATATCTGAAGAGGACTGGCTTGATATTTGCCAGTCCCAGTGGAAATGCACCAGCTCTCATGTGTGGCGGGAGTTTGCATGGAAGTGTTTGGTCCGTTTCTTTATTACACCAAAACAAAAGGCACATTTTTCTGGAGGGGAAGCTACATGCTGGAGACAATGCGGACATCGGGAAGCCAATCACTGGCATATCTTTTGGGAGTGCCCGGTGGTTGGATCCTTCTGGATGGAGCTTCACAAAGTGTTAGGAGGCATATTTAACATCAATCTACCTATGCAGTTTTCCACATTATTTTTAGGAAATTTAGATTTGCAGGTCAGGCAAGCTGATGAATATTTATTTGGTATTTTGATAACCGCTGGCAAAAAAGCACTTACAAGGCATTGGCTGCTACCTGACCCTCCCACAATACAGGAGTGGATAGGTATAGTAAATGACATTTACCTTATGGAAAGGATTACCTTTTCCCTTCGCCTTCGGAAAAACACATTTATTAAACTGTGGGCCAAGTGGGTTAGATATGCTAATCTTGAACAGATAGAAGTACTGAATGGATGATCCTGTAATGCTGTTTTTATACTTTTCTATTGAATGTTTTATTGAGCCTAACAATTAGTTTGTATTATTTATATTTTATCTCAAAACTCCCTGGGAGGCATTTTACTATTTGCTCTTTGATATATGTCCATCTTTCCCAATTTGTTCAAAGTTCTTAAATATAATTCATTTGATTTTATGTATTTTATTTCTTGTTTTATAAACAAAATTTAATTGTGAGTGGCTGAAGTACCATTGTATGTTGTCTGAAAGTAAGTATTATAATGCTCTCACAAAATAAAAATAAAATTAAAAAAAAAAAATAAAATAACCACATTCAATGATAAAGCTTGAATATATGAAAATCTGTATCAGGCTGCCTTTAATAAGACATATCAGTCAAATTTTGAGCTGCTCACTTGCTTTAGCTTGTGGGGAGCTGATAACAGCATTAACTTACAAGCCGACATGAAAAAGATAACCTAGAAAAAACTTTGAGGAAAATGATGGCAATAAAAATGACTGCAAACACATTAATGGCTCTGTTAGGCTGACTTTGCAGTTTGTTCACTCTAGTCATCAAACTCTTCTCCCGACAGCACCCAGTTAATTAAAATTAAGTAAACAAGAGAAAGTTGAGACTCATTATTTCATCCTGCCGGTAGCTGCAGGAATTAAGGTTGGAAGAAGAAAAAAAATGTTCCACATATTATTTGAAGGGACAGTCAGTCTCTCACCTTGATTTCAAAAAGAAGCACAGTGAGGAAATAGATTTCACACCAGTAGAGAGAAACGTTGCCTTATCAGCAGGGACAGAGCAGCCAGCTGGAACATGGAGTACCGTGGCTTCTTTCAAAAATTAATGACCTTAACATTCATCCGTTTATCTGAATTAGCTCGGATATATGAAGAAAAAACAAGAATAACAGCAGTGTTACAGAAACACCACAGGAGCGGAAGCAGGGATTAGGTTGAGTGTAAAATAGTGCGTGTAGTGAGTATAAAATAACGTTCAGCAGCTGTTGTAGCGCCCATTCTGCATAAAGTTCTGTATGGAAAGGGAGCCGAAGCTCTCAGATGGGAGGTGAGACAGTTCTTATTATTGTGCTGCCACTGGTGGCTGGAAGCTATACTGACAATTTCCAACAACGGTGATGTAGGAGGCACAGAGAAGTCCATACACATTTGGACAGTTTTGTGTTGCCTCAGTACTCCACCACGCTAGATTTTCAATGAGGCAATAACTACGTAAAAAGGAAAATTTGGCACTTTTGATGTGGGATGTGTTGATGGTGAATGTAGTCAACTGAAGCAGTAAACTCTCAATGTGTTCTATATTGACAGAGAAAACTCAGTTCTCCTGCTGCAAAATCTGTTGTTCTTCCTGCATCCAGTGATGTCACACTGATGTTGTTTGTGTTAAGGAAGAACTACAGGCTGTTTCAACTTGGAATTCTAGTCTTTGCCTCTGGGTAGCCAGGGTGTATGTTAGATGAGTATTTTTGTCACTTGATGCTATGTGGGAGCTACCTTTCCACCCAAAGGTATGCAGAACTTTTAGTTCCAGGAACTGCTTTTCAAGGAACCTAAAGGTTCCTTCAGCCCACTGTTGACTGCATTTCCACTGTGGTATAAAGACCAAAAAACAGCACGAACATCCAAAAACAATAAGTACTGGGTACTGGAAAGAAATGCAAATACAAAAATAGAAAGTTGATTCAACACACCAGAAACTGCTCTTCACAGTGTTTTTAAGTATGTCACCACATGTGACGTTTTGGGCCCAAACCCTTCATCAGACAAGTCTGATCATGTGACTGTGGCATAAAGACCTGCAAACATTAGGCAAATTTAGTTTGCTGAAATATGGAAAGGCGACAGTTGTTCTTACATTTTTGTTTGTGACTATACAACAACGATGACTGCAAATAAAGTTTCCAAATGCTGCTTGATTTCACATATTTGCATGAATGTTCAATAAGGACTGGACTTTGATGTCAGTCCATCGCTCATAAGGTTTCTTTTGTAACTCCATGTTGATGTGTCCCGGTACAACTGACTACATTTACCATCAACACTGATTGGACATCCACATAAAAAGTGGTGAATTTTTCCTTTAACTAACCATTTAGAAAATGTAGCTCTGTTTCATCTATTTAAGGGTAAAAAGAACTATAATTCCTACACTGTACATGTTAATATGTCTTCACTGAATATGTGAACACCCCAAAACACCTTTCGCTTCCTGCACTAATTCATTGATGCTGTTCACATTGGCACAGTGTTTTCACATTGTCATTTAATACATAATTATTATAAAAAACATGTATTTCAGAAGTGTACTCTGCCCATGCACATGACTCAGCAAATATATCACAAAAGCTACAGCAAGCTAGTCATGCAAGAATGTGAGCGCTAACAATAGCCATGTTTGTTGTTTACATTCAGTATGATAATGTTAGTTGATTTATTTCATGTGAATGAGACAGTTGGATGAGGTAGTTGGATACAGGTAACAACTCGTCCTCCAGCAGTCTGACAGGGTGCGTCTTTTTGGTTTTAGAGGAAAAAGCAAAGTTACTTTAAAGTTTGATGAGTTTTTCAGGTTTTGATGATTAGGAACTCATGCAGTTGAGAAAGAAGGATAAAAAGGAAGGTATGTTACAGGTGCAAGGGATACTTTGATTACGTTAAGTGGTTTTTTATCTAATCATCCACCCCAATGGAACCACTGTTACCATGATTTGGTATGGATGATATACTGTAGGTAATATGTTGCACATCAGGGGTGGATGGCGAACAACACCCAGAGACTATCTGTGCTGAAGAAAGATGATAATAACTGTGAAGCAATATTACAAAAGAGGCAATAAAAACACAGCTTTCTCCCATGATGCTCTTTTCAATGGTGATGACAACACAGCATCTGCTGCTGTGCTTTATAAATGAGGGAGTGTATACCACAGAATTACAATGACAGGCTCTGCACACCATGTACAGTATAAGGTCTGCTCATGGTGTGGCAGACTTGTATAATCATGTGAATTTATGTTTTAATAAAACCTCATGAATATTACATTGGAGCAGCCACAGATGTGGAACTTGCCTAAATTAGTAAATGCAAGAGAAGCGCACACTCTGGAAGAAGGAAGAACCTCTAAATGTAGGATGTCTGAATGAAAGTTATGGCATTTTGTTTGTCAAACCTCTCCCCTGAACTGCAATTGTCCAATTACAGTTTAGCAACCTTAAAGTCAGTGTAAATGAAATTCAGAGATTTGCTCCTAAACACGTTATATGTTAGAAAATAGTTGCTGAGAACATGTGAGAAGACTGAGAACTAAGTAGTACTGAATTGTGGAGCTAGACCATGAAACAGTTTTTCACATAACTACGTTCAGGAATTTTTGGGAGGACCTGAAACATGGCTCAATGACACCCTGGAGCCATATATCTCCTAACACTCTATAAACTAGAGCGCATTAGCATTTAGCATTAACTGTGCATGTGATGAGAACATGTATGTCTGTGCAAGTCCAATAATGGTGCTAGACCAAGGGTCAGCAACCGTTACTTTCAAAAGAGACATTTGTGGCCAAAAGAAAAAAAAATCGCTCTGGAGCTGCAACTGTTAAATTCTGTTTCCTTTTTTAAGATTTGGCATCCATATCTAGGAAGACTCAAGACTAACCACCAGCTGTAGATATTGGCTATGACACACATTTTAGTCAATAAAATGTTTAAAATATTTCATTGGGTGTAGGCTACACATTTTTACACTTAGAGTATAAGGATCACTTTAAGCCTACAACAATGATACGTGAAATTTAGAATCTAAAGAAATTAATTATTGCCCTCCACCATATATTTTTTTGCCAAAGCCACAGGGAGCCACTGGAGAGGGGCAAAAGAGCCGCATGTGGCTTCAGAGCCCTTAAAATCCATTGGGGAACTGCGCCTCACTGTTGGGCCCAGGAGACTGTTGCAACACGGACCTTTTCTCGTGTAACACTGTTATCACCAGCACACTGCTACTAACTGTAGCTGCCATTAGCTTGTTAGCTTAGTTAGTGGTCCTATGAGACACAGCCTGAGACTGATGAGGGCTGTTCTGATGACCGGGAATACAGTAACGTTCCAGAGGTGCTGTACAGGACTCTGACTACAGGGACAGGAGACACACAGCAATTTGTAACTTAGCGAGCTTATTTGTGACATCCATCATGGTGATGAGTCCACAAGCATTTGTTTTTGTGAAGCTGGAAGTAATTTATTCCTGTGTTGACTTTAAATAATTAACTAACACAAATATATATTTTGATCAAATATACATTTGTGATGAAGTTACACCGTTGGTCGGTCAAGTGTTGAAGTTTTCCCATTGGCTGTTGCTCTTTCAAAATGAATAGGCAGAACAGACCTGAATTACATCCTCAGGAGGCTTTCACAGTGAGGTACATTTACTGTTACTGAGTGCCATTCAGGTCAGTGTAACATCTAGAGCTGCAACGATTAATCAGTCAATCGTTTTGAGTATTTTTTTTTTAAATAAAAAAGTCAAAATTCTCTGATTCCACCTTCTTAAAGGTGAATATGTTCTGGTTTCTTTACTCCTTTATGACAGTAGTGGACAAAACAAGACATTTGATGATGTCACCTTGGGCTTTGAGAAACATTGATCAACTTTTTTTTGATTAATTGATAAATTAATCAAAAAAGTCGATTAATCGACTTTGAAAATAATCTTTAGTTGCAGCCCTAGTATCATACATTCATTCAATTCAATTCTTCTAGTCAATGTGGAAAACAAAACAAAGAAAAAAAAAACAAGAAAAATAGCAAATTGTAGCAAGTTCCACCAATCAAAGCAGTCCCTGTGACAAATGTCATGCATGTACGTTTCAGTGAACTGACTTAGTGTTTTATGATTTACTTTTTTGTATTCGTCACAGGTACTTAAGAGGAAACTAGGTTTGTCATTGTTATTGGCATTTATCAATGCGCTGTGGGCTTTTTAAAATTGTTATGTGCTGTCTTGACTGAGTCTGAGCTCCAAACGGATTTTGCTTCTTTGTGCAGGTGCACTTTTTCATCTACAAATAAAGCAGATTTTGTTAGAATTTTTGTCATCCTGAGTCTTTTTGGTGCGGTTACTGAGGACACTCAGAACAGGGAGCATTTTTATTCTCACTGAAACAAGCTGCCTTTGATTTATAATTTTTAAAATTTAAATTTAAAAAAAGGCAACTTTGTATTGCAATTTTTTCTTGATCCCAAAAACGCCTAAAAACGTTGCAACATGCATCGCAATTTTTGCATTTTAGGTCGCAACAATCCCAAAAAAGTAGTGTTGCCCCATCGAGGGTATTTCACGATTCGATTCGATTTCGATTATGGGAGTCTCGATTCTTCGATTATAGCGATTATAATGTTTGTCGATTCGATTCGATTATTGCTGCCATGATTTTTCGATTATGGCGATTTTTAATGCTTTTTTCCATCTAAGATTGATTTTGTCTTCATCTGATGCTACATTTGTAAATAAATGGCCGATCAATTAACTCAGCGTTGCTCTGAACCTTAAAATAAATACCAAGGTTTGTTGAACAGGACAGGTACTTATGGGGACATAATGTACACTTCACATGTCACATTCATGTCTTTTTCCTCAAGAAGAATAAAGTAGTGCCTGTACTTTGAAAACGCCAACTTTTCCTCCAGACTCGCCATCGCTGCAGTTTACCGCCGCTAGTTTGGGTGTGTGGGGCTGCTGTGTGCGTGTGTGGTCTGTGAACACTGAACACTGCCTCTGATTGGCTTAACATGAAAGCTTACTCTACCTTAGCCAATTATCATCATGTATGCGGTTGTCCCGCCCCTCCCTCGTCCCTCGCCAAAAAAAAAAAAAAAAAAACAGCTGTTCAGCATCTGTGTGAGACAAGTCGGATGACAAGAGCTTCAATGAGTAGCTTTAGTTTATAACGCGCACCGTTTAATTGTCGGTAAGGGTAACGGCGCTGTAACGATGGAATAATTAGTTAGATTACTAGTTACTGAAAAAAAAATAACGCCGTTAGTAACGCCGGTTATTTTAATGCCCTGTATTCTCATCACTGTTGACTAGTCATATTCATGTTATCTTAAGTTCCAAAGACACAAAGTATTTGTTATGACTACAAAATAAGCAAATGAGTATGACCACGTAACTTATCAGAATGGAGAAAACAGCCTTTTTGTTACCTCATCTTCCCATTGCAGATAGCGGTTCACCAAACATCCATTTTGTTTACTTGAAAGCTCAGAAAAATACATAGTCTGTAAGCCTAAACATTTCACGTAATATGTTGCTTCGTCTGAATCTGAGGAACTGCGGCAGCTGACTGACATGTGTTTGCCATGATTCCAAGCGTTTCTGCATCAGGTGTTCTGTTGCCACTCGCTGAACTGTGCAGCCAGTGTGCGCGTCACATATTTTTGGTTCCTATTACTTTTTTTTGGTTACATTTTCTGCCGCAAAGCATCGAGGCTAATTAATCGATGCCAAATCGTCACATGACCCATCGCGATGCATTCCCGGATCGATGAATTGTTAGCAACACTACAAAAAAGGCCCGCGAAATCCTGGAAGGACCGAAAAAGAATAAACAAAACTCTTTATAGTGTTGACCTGAGGATGTCACTCCTGTGGTGGCAGAGACAGAGAATCCATGCAGCCATTCAGGTGTATTGTTTTGTACGTATCACTTATCTTGTTTAATAATGTGAGTAAAAAAGTAAAGTTTACATATCTTGGACATTTGGATGCAGGTAAACATAAAATGACATGTACCATAGCAGAAGCATGATAAATATGGGATAATACCAAAGCAAAGATTTCAAGCAAAGGCAAACAGTATGTGGAGAAAGTCTTGCTAAACTGTAAAGGACATCTGCTGAAAAGCTCAGCTCAGGTCATTCTCACAGTTTGTACTCACCCTGACAGCACACCCAGCACCAGGTTGAGCATGAAGAAGGAGCCGATGATGATGAGGGGGATGAAGTACAGCCAGTTCCACGTGTTCCCTGAGGCATCGTTGGCCTGAACACATAAACAAACAACAGGACTGTTAATATTGTTGTGTTGTTGAGTTAAAGGATAAGGCCGGTGCCCATCTATAGTATTTTTTTTTATTGTCCATAGATCCCAATGACAGAATCCAAACCAACAGTGTGTCAGTCCATCCTTCAATACTCTCTGACTTTTAATTTCCTACAACAGCTGCTCACTTTAATGATATCCAGCTCAAAGAGGAGGACACAGTGCATTTGTTGGGGACACAGAGCAGTTGGTGTTCTAGTATTTCACGCAGCAGATCAGTGTACAGTATGCGGGATTAGTCAAAGGAAACTACAGTGTGTGTGTTCATGGTAATCAAGGTAATTTATTATCATCATACAACACATGGCTGCATAACAAAATCAGAGTTGAAGTTCCCTCACGTTACACACACATGCAACACTGGTAATTACTGCTGAGTCAGAGTAGAATAGGATAAGAAATATGAAATAAAAAATAAAATAAAACAATATATGCAGTTATTTACACACATACATATACATATATATATACAGGAAATAATTCTGTAGTGCATTTTTTTTAAATTTGCGTTAGGCTGAAACTAAACAGCAGCAGGATAGTGATGATAATTTGGTCGACATCTTCACATTAAAAATTCGACATCTGGGAAACGTGCATCTGAGCACGAAGCACCATCAATGTTTTAGAGTCTGCCTCCACACGTCCTGCCGGATTCTTGCTTATCTGCTCAGAAATGGTCCACCCATCAAGTGCAACAGCTTGATCCTGGATGTTGCGGAGCAGGTCTTTCTGTGTGGGTACAACAGTCCAGAGTCGTGCACGGGTCCTTTTTTTTGCGCAAAGCTGACAATCAGTGCCTACACGTTACCCACAATTATCTCCAAGTCACATCTACACCCGCCTGAAACTGTGAACATAAGCCCCGCGACCTGCACCGATTAAACACACATGTTGACGTGTTTCCAAAGTCACGACAAGCCTTGCTTGCAGCTATTAAAAGCTAATAAATAAAAGCTTTTGAAACTTTTCACAAGTAGCAAAGTCACTGACAGCTTTATTCTAACAGTCTTTGAGCGCAACAAAATCCTCCCAAATGTCTGATTTGGCCTTCAATGATGTATGCTTCATAATTTGGCTATTTTTACCCTTATGTCATCAATTAAGCTGTCAGTTAGCCTTCATCACTGTCAAACAGTGATGTTCCATTGTTTACCAGGATGTGGGGTTAAAGCTTGTGTTGTAGATTTTCACAATAAAATCTTGGCAGCTGATTAGGCTCATATTACAGTATTAACAGATATAATTGTAAAAAATACTGCAAAATCATTTCAATTTCTGATTTCTCCATGGAAAAATACATATTATCATATTGTATGGGTTTTAATAATGTTCCCACCTGCTATTAGTTCATTTTTACTTATGCCCTTACCTGTGAATTTATATACGTGTATGTATATTTTACCTGTTACACAACACTTTGGCGGGTGACCCAGCAGGTATCCGCGTGCACCCAATCCGACACAGGACTCTACAACAGTCTCTGGTTTTCCATTGCTTGGACGGCTTGATTCCCATTTCGTCCGTTTTCCTGAGCGAACAGCTGCCAGGCCTTAAGTGAGTGTATTTCTGTCACAGGTGATGCATGTTTCCGTGCAACAGTTAAATTAAAAGATTAAAAGAGAAAAGCAACAACGTTTGAAGGAGCTACTGACTGCAGGATCTACGCGTGCACCTGTTACCAATATATTGAAAGAACATGTCACACACTCCTTTGGCAAAACCAGTAAATTTACTAGAACTATTTACTTTACTATTTAAGGCTGCTTCATTTGGTTAGTTTGTTTGTGTAGTTGTGTGACTTCTGTGAATCCAAACTAACCTTTGAAAATACCAAAGTCTGGTTTCTTTGGAGAGAGCTATATTTGGCTTATATAACAGCAGTGTTCCATCAGAGAAGACTGTCTCACAGCAAAGTAAAGCAGAGAAAATATTCTTAATATAGTCTACACTTAAACTAATATTGATTTTTTTAGGTGGGGGATGTATATAGACAGTAGTGCCCACATACTTTTGCCCATGTAGTGTAGAATATTATGAGAGGAGCACATTGCTTTGTGGATCCATTACAGCTTTGCATCTCGATGATCTGGAGATAACATCCACACCTCTGAACAGCCATAACCATAGAAGTGCTGATGGGAGCGGGGCGCTGAGCCGTACTTGCCCTCTCATTCAGCTGTGAGACTTGAAAGAAAACTGACAGGCTTCACTGCTGTAATGGATATTATTCTCACTTTATTCTGCTGTCAAATCACTGCTTCTCTTTGGAAATACAAGACAATAAAATGGGAACTGGCATCGATGTGGACTGGAGGAGAGATGTTCTTGTTTGTGTGTGTGGTTTTCTGGTGAAGCAGCAGATCCGAGGCTCATGTTCTCCATTGTGTCTTCCACCCTGCCTGAGGGCTTTCTACAGTATTAATGTTTACAAAACTCTTTACAGCGGGCACTCACGCCCAGATTATTACTTCGGGGGGTTAATTTGATTGCTGGAAATTGTCTGGTGATGCGCTCATTTACTGAAACCCATTGTGATTCCTTCCAATCATTCAGCAGCGCGTGTTAATTTCTCATTTTGCATCCATAGATTTGCTCATTGTTTTCTCAGATAAAGGAAGAGTCTCATTACTGTTTTTTTTAACTAAGCAGCATAATTGTTCTTCCACACAATGGAGGTATTATGCAGCTTAATTAGAGGGTGAAATGCTTACATACAGTGTGACATGCAAGACTCTGAGTACAAATGATGGGGGGCAAGCAAGAACAAGGGACAATATATTTAAAAAAAAGAGACATAGTCTTTTACAATTTTACATGGAAACAGTGGTAGCAGCTGCTTGAACTAATGGGGACAACAATTTTTGAAATTGCTCCAGTCTTAAGGGGTAGCACTGCAGCCATCAGAAGTGAAACTGCGCTGTAATCCCTGTAACCGGTAATCTGTAATCCCTCCTGGCAACTGTGCATTGTCAAAATACGCCCACTAAAAGTGCTCGTTTTACCACTACAGGCTTAAACTGTCATTCCAAGTGTCTGACAACATTATGGAAAGGATCCCCACAGAGACAGACCTTTTCTTAAAGAGTAAGATCCTTTATGTTCAACCACAAACAGATGCTATGTTTCTCTGTTCAAAGTGACCAGACTTCGTTGACAAATACAGTAATTTTACCTCTCTGGTCTACCACTGTTTGAATCAGGTTTTAACCCTTTAAAAAAATAAAAGTCAATTAATAACACACATAAAAACACCAAAAGGCACACAATAACACACATAAGCTAACAGATCGAGGCAGCAATAGACCTGCAACTCTGATATTTAGCAAGGTAGAATTACTGTTTTTGCTAATGGAGCCTGGTTGGTTTTAGAGATCGATATCTGGCTTACACAACAGTGGTTTCCTGTTGAAAAAATGCTGTCTGACAGCAGGTAAAGTGGCAAAAATATTCTAAATATAGCATAGACCCTAAACTTTTATTGATTTTCTTTTTTAAAATACATTTTGCGGCTGACTCTGTCTACAGCAGTACGTTCCTTAGCTTCCTACACCGGTACTCCTGCCGCTTCTCCACATTGGGGGTGTGTCGACTATCCCTTTAAGCTTTTTAAGGATCTCTACCACGAAGCTGTATTGCATTCAGAATAAATGTTTTAGCATTATCAGGATTATCAGATCTGGTTGTGAGCAGTTTCATGAAGGAACTACTTTGTCTCTAGTACAAAGAAAGTAGTTCTGGTAGACTCTACTGCAGAATGGCCAAGTGTCATTTAGTCCCATTATCTTGCAGAGAAGTCAGACATCTCTACAGCTGATAGCTCCAAAACTCTGCAACCAAAAAAATCTCGATTAATAAAATAGCACAACAGGCCAGGAAAAATTGTAGGCTCTATAATTTTGATTTTGGGGTTAACTGTCCCTTTAATACTTCCATTAGATTTGTGTTGATCTGGTGGTGTATCTTGTTTCTCACTCTTTAGCAGCACAATATGAATCAGAGTGAACAGGTTATTCTATTATTTATGCTGAATGTGTTCAGATGGGAATTCTCATACATGGACACTGAGTCAGTGTGATGAAACAACACTGATCGTGGCAGATAAAACCAACTCCAGATGACTGAGGAATCAATATCAGTTTAAATGACTTGTTAAGATTGATCTTCTCATGCTGAGGCTCATATTGACCCAAACTTCCAGTATCCAAGATAACAGGATTATGGTCTCTGGTGGGGCGGCTGCAGCTGCACAGCCTGGATTAGGTTGCCACAACCGGTTGTGCCTCTCCTGTTAGCAGCGTCCATTCTTCCTCATCATTCATTAGGTGGATATCTACTGTGTGTTCCCCACAGGACTGTTCCTATTTGAACTTTGACTAATATTTGTGTGACTTCAAAGACCGAATCCTAATGTCCACGCTCAGCCCTCGCAGACTTCTGTCATAAGTACCGTGACTTATTCGCTTTCATCATGTCAAGTGTGCGAGGGCTCTAGGCCGCCGGGGGATAAAA
>JAJHUR010132168.1:14205-30410 GCA_027495735.1 Lutjanus campechanus | reverse complement strand
GTGTGAACACTCAGGTATAGTTTGTGACCAATTTTGGCATTTTTATTTTTTAATCAGTCCGAGAGGACGACGACATCCGCGATTGATTAGTGATCAATCTGCCCTCCTCCTCCTCCCTCACCTGTTCGCTCTGTTCTGTGAAGGTCTGACAGTTTCTGACAGAGAAACACAGACTCTGCTGTTTAATACGGTTGTTTAATCTTATAAGTGCAGCTGGTTGGTGTCGGTGTCATTCAGCATCACGTTAGTTTCGACTGTTTTAATAAACTCCGTCATTATCAACAAGTCTCCTCCACATGCAGCTTCTCTGCTGCTGAAAACTGAATCGCAGTAGCAGCAGCAGTGGAAACATGAGTTTATTTACTACTAAGAAGTTCGTATCTTTAACTGTTGAAATTAAATCTGCGGTAACTGGCTAGTTGTTGTATCGGGTAAACTGGCATGTCGCAATACTGTACTCAAGGGATCATGTCTGCTGATCAGGTCCGCTGACGGCAAGGTTTCTTTTGCTAGTTACTGTGATTGTAAACACAAGTTGTTGTTCACAATGTATCGTTTTTCGCGGGAAAAATAAGGTGCGTCCCTGGGACGCATGGATAGTGAATTTACTGCGTCCTTTCAGATTTTAATGCGTCAGGGACGCACGACGCGTAACATCACTGCCCAACAGGAAGTCAGCCATTTTGGATTTTGTGGTCATTTTTGGCGTTGTGCACGTGTCGTATTTGAATGAACTCCTCCTACAGGATTCATCAGAACGGCTTAAAAATCGCTGGCTACCTTCGAGACTAGTTTGTGATTATTAAAGTTATCAAAAGAATTTGCTCATGTTGAAGGGTATATGCTGAATCAATCGGCAAATTTTGATGATTCGCCATAAAACAGGAAATGGCTATTATTTTGGGATACATGGTCGGATCTGCACCAAACTTACTGTGTTTCATAATAGTCCTGCCCTGAACACATTTACATGACAATAGTTTGTGCTTGTTACAGCGCCCCCTGCTGTCGCTGCTGCGAGCACGTCGACCGTATCTCACTCAAATCTGGTGTGTTAGTGCGAAACACCTTGGTTGTCGAAGGGCGTCGCCCCCAGAGCGCGGCGAAGGTCGAAGTTTCGGAAAACAACGTTTTTGGCATTAACTTTTGTGTACAACTTTACACCGGCATGTCATTTCACACCTTGGTTGCAGGTCCCGGTCCGAACATGTGATATGAGTTTCGTCGGTGGGCGTGGCCAAATGGCTTGGCCTAAACACCGCTATTACCGCCACGTTTCACCGACATGCACGAAAATCGGTACACACATAGATCATGCCCGGACGCACAACAATGTAACTGGGACTCATAGGCTAAACCCAACAGGAAGTCCGCCATTTTGAATTTCGTGGTCATTTTTGCTGTTTTTCACGTGTCGAATTTTAATAAACGCCTTCTACAGGATTCTTCAAATCGACTTCAAAATTGATGTGTACCATCTAGACTAGTTTGTGATTAACATTTATTAAACGATTGTGTTTCAGTTAAAGGGTGTGGCCGTGAGTTGGCAGCTAATTTTGATGATTCGCCATGAAACAGGAAATAGTTATAACTTAGGCATACATGGTCCCATCTGCACCAAACTTGATATGTTTCATAAGAGTCCCCCCCTGAACACATCTGCATGAGAAAATTCCGCGATTGTCATAGCGCCCCCTGCTGGTGGCATGAAATGTCATGTTTTAGACTTTGAGGTGCTGTTGCGCACATTTTGACTGTATCTCACTCACATTTGGTGTGGAAGACCTTGAGACCTTGCTAATGCTATATTGTGCAAGCCGTAACGTTTTGTCAAAGGGTTTCGCCCTGACAGCGCAACATAGATTGACGTTTCGTACAAACACATTAATGGCATTAACTTCTGTGTACACGTTCGCATCGCCATGAAACTTCACATGTATGATAATAATCCCAGCCTGAACACATCTACATTAAACTCATGAGTCACAGTCATAGCGTCCCCAAGCAGGGACAGGAAGTAACACCACATTGCTTCGTACTGTGTCGAAAGGGGGTGAAAATTCAGCACCTCATCTACCAGTCAGCCTCTGCTGACATAGTCGCGGCTGCAGCCAGCGCCGAGTGGCATGGGGATGCGAGGGCCCGTTCACAGCTGCTTGCAGCTTTAATTATTATTGGCCCTGAAGTACTACGTTCTTAACACAACTCTAATGGAAGAGATGTGGGTCAAAATCCTCATCCCTAATTCTGTTTTAAAAATGCATTATAAAGTTCAGCTGAAGCGTAAATGGGTCAACAGACACTTTACAGTCAAATTAAGTGGGTATTCTCCAAAGTTTAGAGTCTTCTAGTGTGAATCCCATATTTGAATTGCAATAAAGTATTACTCCACAGCCAGTGTAGCAAGGAACAGCGATTAGCAACCATTAAAGATCCTCTCCATGTTTTTAACTTTGTTAACATATCCATGTGGTTTTTTTTATTTCTCACAAGACATATCGGGAGCAAAATAAGCAGTAAACACCATGTCTGAGCATTTTTAGGGCCCGAGTGACAACAACGTCGTCTGACGAGGACCCTCTTGAAATCGCGGTTTATTGTTTATTATTCTTTACACTTTTCAAGCCCCAATTTCGCCCCTTTCCCATGCTCAAAAACTCACCAAACTTTGCAAAGTCGTCCGGCCACTTCTGAAATTCGATATTTTGGGAAGCGCGCAAATGGTCGATGCGAAATGGCGAAATAGCGCCCCCTACAAACTTTCAAAAGACCCTCCGCATTGGGATTTATTTGTCGTAGGCACACAAAATTTGGTACACATATTCATCATGCCAAGACGCACAAAAAAGTCTATTAACATCGTGGTGAAATGTCAACAGGAAGTCGGCCATTTTGATTTGAAGTGTCGAAAAAGTGCCCGATTTTGGCCTTTTTTTTGCGATTTCCACTACTTGCATTTGAACGAACTCGTCCTAGGGATTTCATCCAATCGTCGTCAAATTTGGTACACATCATCATAACCCCATGCTGATCAAAAGTTATCAAAAGAATTTCTGTAGGTCAAAGGGCGTGGCTGCTAGGGCCCGACAAACTTTGGCAACTGTTTTTTTTTCTGTTTTGGAGTGCGCCGTCTCGCTTCGAACGGCTGTCACACCCACATAGTTCATCGTAACAGCTTCAAAATTGCTGGACACGACGAGGGCTCCGCCATGAACGTAACCATATATTGACTTTCCACCTAACTCATAGCACCCCCCGGTGGTAACAGGAAATGTCCTGTTTTTACTTTAACATGTACTGATGCCACATAGTTGACCCCATCAACTTCATTCCACTTCTAAAACATGCAGAACAAGTTGGTGAAGCGAGATCATGAAGGCCGTGAAGCTACGAGTAATGACGTCCGTGTGGCAGCGCGGCGACTATCGATCCTTCGCCATGAAATTACGTTTGCCCTTTTGATGTCTTTAATGAAGTCGTATCATCATGAAAATTGACAGACAGGTCAAGAATGGCAACCTCTTACATGTGATAGGGGCGTTACCCATGGGCGGGGCAAGGTGCCTCTATAGCGCCCCCTTGAAATCTTCAAAAAAAACCTCTCCATAGGGGTTTTTTTGGAGTAGGAAGATGAAAATTGGTACACATGTGTAACTTGTCCAGATGCACAAAAAAGTCTTTAGCACCATTGGTCTACTCCAAACAGGAAGTTAGCCATTTTGATTTTTTGTTTCATTTTGGCGTGATTTCCACACATTGTATTTGAACGAACTCCTCCTGGAGATTTCGTCCAATCCACTTCAATTTTCTTTCACATCATCCAGAGACTATGCTGATCAAAAGTTATCAAAAGCTTTTTGCTATGTCAATGGGCGTGGCTGCTATGGCGCCGCCATTTTTGATGATGGAAATGACCAGTGTTTACTTAAACATGTACTGATGCCACATAGTTGACCCCATCAACTTCATTCCACTTCTAAAACATGCAGAACAAGTTGGTGAAGCTACACCATGAACGCTGTGAAGGTATGAGTAATGGCGTCCGTGTGGTGGCGTGGCGAATATTGATCCTTCGCCATGAAAGTACGTTTGCCCTTTTGATGTCTTTAATGAGGTCATATCATAATGAAAATTGATAGACAGGTCAAGAATGGCAACCTCTTACATGTGATAGGGGCGTCGCCCATGGGCGGGGCAAAATGCCTCTATAGCGCCCCCCTGAAATCTTGGGGAAACCCTCTCCATAGGGGTTTTTTTGGAGTAGGAAGATGAAAATTGGTACACATGTGTAACTTGTCCAGACGAACAAAAAAGTCTTTAGCACCATTGGTCTACTCCAAATAACAAGTCGGCCATTTTGACTTTCACGTGTCATTTTGGCGTGTTTTCCACACGTTGTATTTGAACGAACTCCTCTGACAGGATTAATTAGAACGGCTTCAAAGTCACTGTGTGCCATCTAGACAAGGTTGTGATCAAAAGTTATTCAAAGATTACGCTCTTCTTGAAGGGTGTGGCCGTTAGGTGACGGCGAAGTTTGATGTCTCGCCATGAAACATTAAATTGTTATAACTTTACCATAAATGATCCGATCTTCACCAAACTTCACATGCTTGATAATAGTCCCGCCCTGAACACGTCTACATGCAGAAATTTTGTAATTGTCAAAGCGCCCCCTGCTGGCGACAGGAAATTACATGTTTTAGACTTTGAGGTGCTGCTCTGACAACATTGACCATATTCAACTCAAATTTGATGTTGGTCATGCTATATTGTGAAGACCATGATGTCTCATCAAACGCTGTTGCCCTGATGGCGCGGCGGAGGTCGATGTTTCGCCAAAACACAGGAAGTGGACATAACTTTAGTTTACTTAGTCGAATCTTCCTGAATCTTAATATGTTTGTCACTGGTCCTGCCCTGAGCATATGATATTAATTTCATAAGTGGGCGTGGCTAAATAAACTCCTCCTCCACAACTGATCCGATTGACTTCAAAACTGGTGTGTAGCATATAGACAAGTGTGTGATCAAATCTGATTCACAGAATTGGTCAGAATTGAGCGGTGTGGGTGTGTTATAACATAGGACTGAATGTTCAAATCTGCTCCAAACTTCACATGTATGATAAAAGTCTCAACCTGAACACGTCTACATGACACTCAGGAGTCGGACTCATTGTGCCACCTAGTGGAGACAGGAAGTGACATCACATTCCTCCTATGATGTCTGAAGGCCGTAAAAATTCAGAGCTTCTTTGACTGGTACGAATCAGGCCATGAGGCCACAGCCGCAAGCAGCCCAAGTTGCGCAGGGGTCGCAAGGGCCCGTTCATCGCTGCTTGCAGCTTTAATTTGCTTTAAAACTGCAGTGAACAAGGGCAGTCTGAATTGAGTCAGGTTGGCTATATGATGTCATAAGCCTAAGGAATCAATTCTGTTAATAGAGGGGTTGGGACTATACATATCATTAGCAGCAATTTCCACATAATTTATTACTTCTTGCATTTTATATTGTTTAAAGCAATATTCCACTTTGCGAGATTAACCCACTCAGTAATACTCACCACCATGTCGATGTGATGGTGGATGAAAATCTTTCCAAAACAGTCCTGGAGTTTTAGGAGAAACAGGGTAGCAGCCTCATCCAGTACAATGGCAGTGAATGGTGGCCACTGATAAAACGTTAAAAATAGCACACAAAACAAACAGCTGTAGCATGTAGCCGGTACGATGTAAACATGGCGTCGATCTCGCGAGACTTCGGCATGTGTGGCCATTAGGATATATATGAAGTCTCGCGCGATCGACGCCATGTTTACATCCTACCTGCTACATGCTACAGCTGACATTTCTGCTAAAAACATGGCGTAAATGGCGTCTTTTGCGGAGAATTTTTAATGTTACACTTGGATTACACCACACAATTTGTATTTGTTTTGTGTGCTTTTTTTAACGTTTTATCCGTGGTCACCATTCACTGCCATTGTACTGGATGAGGCTGCTACCCTGTTTTCTGCTGAAACTCCAGGATTGTTTTGTGAACTGAAGATCTGCACCTATCATCACATCGGCATAATGGTGAGTACATACTGAGTAAGTTATCATGGAAAGTGTAGTATCCTTTTAAAACATAACTGGAGACAGTCTTTAACTCTTTCAGTGTACATCAATCAATCAATCAATCAATCAATCAATCAATCAATCAATCAAATTTTATTTATATAGCCCGTTACGATAACCAAAAAAGGTACCCAAAGTGCTTTACAACAGAGCCGTAAAACAGTACATAAAAACAATACATAAAACAATACATAAAAACACAGGTAATGGTACTTGAGTATTATTTTCATACAGACTTGGAAAAAAGCTGTCCTCTCTGGCATGACATGCAGAGGCCACATAAATGGGGATACCCTTCTACACTGGGTCTAATTTTGCCAGTTCAACGTGGAACCAAATATGATAGATGTGAGCATGTCTTTACAGTTGATATCCATTAATTAAGTACCAGTGACGAGGGGGTGAAGTTGATTTAATTTTAGTGCCTATCTAGCATTTGTAGCTGTGACATGATGATGGAATCTTGAACTAGAACTAACTAGAAACTATTTGTTTGTACAGGCTGAGCTAGCTGTCCACAAGAAGAAGATAGAAGAAGTGGAGAACTGGATAAGTGCTCACACACACACATCAAAGGTACTAAGTTTCATTTTTCATTCTAATAATTCATGATTTCAAGAACTGGGCCTTGGGTCCCAGTCTTGTGTCCTGTGAGTACATGTTGCCCCAGTTATGACCATTTATTTAGTGATGTGAACAACAGCACATCCACCTTCTTCTTGGTAAACAAAACAAGCAAATTCTAATCTAGTGGAAAATGGGCTTTGCTGTCAGTCATGTAATGACTCTTGTCTGGAGACCAAGTTACAGTGTATGTCAAGAGCCAATGTTGTAATCTGAGCTATTATGATCTTAAACTATTGAAATTTTGTTTGTGGACTGTGGCGGTCTTAAGTAAAGCTGAAGGTTCAGGTATAGCCTGGCTGTTTTCATCTACAGGGTGGCATCTTGCTGCTGACGGGATCATCAGGCGGTGGAAAGACTGCCACAGTCCAGGTGTTGTGTCGGGAGCTGGGCCTGAGGGTTCAGGAGTGGACCAACCCCACTAGCCTGGAGCCATACAGCAGCAGTCAGCATGGTGATCCTTCCTGTCCTACCTGCTTCACACCTGTCACTGTCACTATGAACTAAGAATTGGTTTTAAGTTATCAGTTATATAAAAGACAATTACTGTGTTGATGAAAAATTGCTCCTAAGTGACCAGAACAATTGGAGTAAAAATGCTTTTGTTGAGACTGCATCAGAGATGAGTTGGTGCTAATGTATTGGATTGTTTTATTTAGAAAGGTATTTCTAATATTTTGTCCATGCAGGGTTTGTAAATAGGGATGGATGTTTTGTGGGTGAATGTAGGCTAAATGTTGCAATGTAATACATCATCTCATATCCATACTTGTGTAATTCTTCATCTTTTGTCAGAATGGAGGACAAATGGCTTGTCTTGCAGCTCCCAGTTGGCCCAGTTCCAGGACTTCCTCCTCAAAGCCAACAAGTATAACTGCCTGAAGATGGTGGGTGATGAAGGGGCGACAGACAAGAAGCTCATACTGGTGGAGGTATGTACTACACCTTCAACTGAGGCCACTGTTCCTGTAATTACCCCAACTTGTCATTCCTATTCATTTCAGCAGCACAGTACAATGCTTGTAGACCATGATGATGTCAGTTGCTCAACTTTGTTGCTCTCTCTTGTCCTCGAGTATGATTTGGCTTGGCTGGGCAACATCACCAGTTATGTTTTAAAAGGATACTACACTTTCCATGATAACCTACTCAGTATGTACTCACCATTATGCCGATGTGATGATAGGTGCAGATCTTCAGTTCACAAAACAATCCTGGAGTTTCAGCAGAAAACAGGGTCATCCAGTACAATAGCAGTGAATGGTGACCACGGATAAAACGTTAAAAATAGCACACAAAACAAACACAAAATGTTTCCATCCTGCTTGTGTGGTGTAATCCAAGTGTCCACGAGCTGCAACATTAAAAATTCACCGCAAAAGACGCCATTTACGCCATGTTTTTAGCAGAAATGTCAGCTGTAGCATATAGCTGGTAGGATGTAAACATGGCGTCGATCTCGCGAGACTTCGTATATATTCGGCATATGCCGAAGTCTCGCGCGATCGACGGCATGTTTACATCCTTCTTACGTCCATTTCAGATGAGCTCGGGCCCAGAAAAGACTGCAGTGTTTCTGGATGTTGTTGATATATGTCTTTCTCTTTGCATGGTAGAGTCTTAACTTGCATTTGTAGATGCAGTGACAAACTGTGTTCCTGAGCCCGTGTTGTATCCTTTATACAGTATAATGATGTGGGTTTTTGATGCAGTTTTTAATGCAGTGCTGCCTGAGGGGTCAAAGGTTAGAGACATTCAATGTTTGGTTTTCAGTCTTGCGACCTTTATTTGCAGAGATTTCTCTGAATTCTCTGAATCTTTTAATGATATTATGGATTGTAGATAGAGAAACGTTCTTAAAGTGTTGGACCATTTACCAACACAGTTTTTCACAAAGTGGCGAACCTCACCCCATTCATGCTTGTGAATGACTGACCCTTTCGAGGATGACCCTTTCACACCCAATCATGATTCTGTCACCTGTTACCAACTCACCTGTTTACCTGAGGAATTTTCCAAACAGACTTTTTTGAGCTTTCCACAACTTTTACACTCTTTTGTTACTCCTGTTCCGAAACATGTTCCAGGCATCAAATACAATAAACAATAAAGTTTATCAGTTTGAACATTAAATATCTTGTTTTTGTACAGAATTCAATTGAATACAGGTCACAAAGTATTTGCAAACCATTGCACTCTGTTTTTGTTTGTTTTACACAACGTCCCAAATTTTTTTGGAATCGAGGTTTTAGAATGCTTCTAATGTTTAAAAAAATATTCAAAATGACCAGTCTGATGCAGAAATTTGCAGATGTGTGTTTTCCAGCTGTTTGATGTCCAGCTCATGAAGAGACCACAAACATCTTTCTGCTTATGATTTAATGATTTACACATAACCTGTGGCATAACTAAATACAACTATATGCCTTTGCACAGTCTAAGTTTCCTGAAGCTTTAATGGTAACAGCCTTGACCCTATTTTCTGTGTTTTTTTAAATTGACTGAGTATTGAGTGAGACTGCTGCAGCTGGCTGAAGCAAAACTGAGCTACGATGTAATCCCTCACACTTAGAATTAAGTGTCTGGCACATCATGGAAAGGATCCCTACAGAGATGGACTGTTTTTTTTAAGGATTAAGATTTTTGTGTTTAACCAGAAACAGACATTTTATTGCTGATGCCAAACTGTCTTTACAGAAACAGTAATTTTAACATCATAAACACACACTTCCTTCAAACTTGACTGATACAAAATAAAGCCTTTACTCACATAGTTAGATGTGAAAATATTCTGGCTGTACACGTCATTTCCCCCCGCTGCTTCCTGATGTCTGACTTCCCTTTTGCTCCCCTCCCAATATTTTCACATCTAACATGGTGAATAAAAGGGTTAATGCAGCCAAACCAGAGTTGGTGATTGGTGAGTTTATTTTGTTTCATTTCAGTTTGAATGAAGTAAAAGTACCGTTTCTGTATATATGGAATCCAGTGAATTTGAGCAGATTGATAGATCATATGTTTCTCGTTAAGCCAAACATTCTTATGCTTTAACAAAATAGTCTGTCTCTGCAGGGATCATTTCCATAATGTTGTCAGTCACATAGAATAACAATCTGAGCCTTTCAGTGGCAAAACGAACACTTTAAGTGGACATACTTTGACAGTGCGCAGTTGCATTGCAGCCTGTTTTACCGGCTGACAGCTGTAGTGGACCAATTTACACTTAGACACAAAACATGAAGAAATAGGATCCAGGTTGAAAACCAAAGTTGCCCTTTAAGAAACCAGGAGAGAGCCTAAATCAAAGCAGTGGTAAAGTGATGTTTATCCACAAAGGATCGACAGCATCACCTTTTGTAGTAGATGAAGTGGCGGCTGAAAAGTAGATGAACACAAAAAGTCAATCTTGAAACTGCTGGCAGATGCCAGGAATTTTCCCAAAAAGGAACTGGAAGTTGGCTTGAACTCAGAGACTAATCTCATTGCTGTTCCACTTTGAAAACTTCACTGACAGTTTTCTGTTGAGATACCGAGCTCAGGCTTTTAGTGCATCTACATGCTGTTTTCTCAAGTCTCAAGAGGTTGTGTGTTAATGTCTTTTCTAATATTGTCAAACTGATACATTAATAGATTGATAAAGCAGCTTTGTTTTGATTAATTTGGATACAGAGCTGAGTTAACACTTGATGATCTCATTTTCCCCTTCAGGATTTTCCAAACCAGTTCTACAGGCAGCCTGGCAGTCTACATGATATCCTGAGGTGAGATCAGATTTCCTTTCACACTTCCACACTGTAAACCAGGAGAAGTAACTATGTTGACACACAGCTTTGAAGCCACTTTGTAAAAGTTAAGACAGAGGCATTGTGACCAATAGCAGTACCAGTGCCATTGATTAAACTGTGCAGCTTTCAGTCTCTCCAGTAATAGAGACTAATAGGAGGTCTTGGGAGCCTTATGTTTTACTGTTAAACCATGTTTTGTCCCCAGCATCAGGAGCTGGTGAGTTGTAGTTCTGGTGAAAGCCTTTCTACAGGACAGAGTGGTCCTGTTGTGTCAGGTGTTCATGCATGCTATTCGCTACTATATATATCCATCTACCTGTGTATTCCCCTGCTCTGTGAGAGACTGGGTCCTGCTGTGTGTGTCTTCCAGGTGCTTTGTGAAGACCAGTCGATGTCCTCTGGTGTTCATAGTGTCAGACAGTCTGAGTGGAGACAGCAGTGTGCGCCTTCTTTTCCCCAGAGAGATCCAGGAGGAAATGGACATCAGCAACATCAGGTTCAAAGCGATGCACACTGCTGACTGTGACAGGGATGTGAGACCCCACAGACCCCGTTAGACACAGTTCAATCCCGACTATGTTCTGATGAGGGATGATCTTCTAATTCATGGCCGTATTTCTGGAAAAAATGTAGAAATTAGTTTGCAGTTGTAATCTGCATATAGTCAGCACCCGAATACATCCAACAAAGAGACACTCAGCAGCAGAATGATGAGTATGACATGGTTGATGGTGTTTGTGCTATGGGAATGTAGATTACTGACCTGACCATGTTTGTCTTAATAGTACAAGTCATTTATCAACTCCTACTGTTTTGGCCTTTAATTGTTCATGTCGGTGTGATTAGAGTCTTGGACATTTTTCAGAGAAATTATTTGAGAATTCTTGGTAATCAAATGCAGATTAACACAATACTTTGTACTACAGGATACTGAATTAGGTCCATTCCATTCACGGGGCGGCACTGGATTCCCCTGAACGCTGTTGTGTATGTTTTCTGTTTCCAGTTTTAATCCAGTGGCTCCCACCACAATGATGAAGGTACTGACTCGAATATCAACTCTGGAGGCAGGAAAGGTGAAAGATATCCTTGTAGTTCATCTGACACAATGTGGTTTGAGTTTTTTTGTGTTTTATAATACATTTTCCCATAATTCTAAGCAGAGCTGTGGGAGGATGTGTGTCTCAGACCAGGCGGTGTTGGAGACGCTGTGTTCAGGAAGCTCTGGAGATATTCGCAGTGCCATCAACAGCCTCCAGTTTTCCTCTCTCTCAGGTCAGGAATAAATCCACAAACCACACCAGACTGTCTGACTGGTTTAGAACACTGACTCTTAACCTTTGTCTTTACAGGACTCCCTTTCTATTATTAAGTAAACTGACCCCTGATGGTTTTTGTATCTGTTTTTTTTTTTTTCTCCTTAAATTTTCAACAATCATGCATACTCAATGGGCTTATACATATATATGTATATGTATATAAATATATATATATAATATATATATATATATATATATGCACTTTGTCCCGTAATACCGTGAGAGTCAAAAATAGTCCGTAAAATGTCGATGGAATTAATGAATAACAGTGCCTTTTATATGAAAACTTACGGTAACGTTCCTAGGACCTCTCCTGCTCTGTGACCAATGAGCTGACAGCACATTCATACATGAGTATGACAATCCAGAATCAGTGACACACCTTCAGCAGTCAAAGACAAACCGCTCCTCACAGCAGCAAGATCTCAGAGGAAATATTAAATGGAAAAAATAGGCTGTCTCCACATAATATGGCATTGAGCTGTTCATAAGTTACAGGATGAATGTTCTGCTTATTATTTATTGTTTTATATTAATTTATACAGTTTTAAGCTAAATGAAATTTAATTTAATGAAATTTATTGACAATACATCTGATACAGGATATAAATCCTCTACATCAGACTCAAAATAATAACCGTACAAAAAACAAAAAGAAAACCAAAATACAATATAAGGAGTTCGCAGCCCTATGTGTGGGGGGCTGCTGTGTGCGTGTGGAGAGGTTTGTGTGTAAACTGAACACTGCCTCTGATTGGCTTACCATGAAAGCTTACTCTACCTTAGCCAATCATCATCACTTATGCGGTTGTCCCGCCCCCCTTCCTCCCTCACCAAAGAAATAAATAAACAGCTGTTCAGCGAGACAAGTCGGATGACAAGAGCTTCAGTGAGTAGCTTTAGTTTATAATGCGCCTCATTTAATTGTTGGTAACGGTAACTGCGTTGTAACGTTGGAAATAGTAATTAGTTAGATTACCCATTACTGAAAAAAATAACACCGTTAGTAACATCGTTTATTTTAACGCTGTTATTCCCATTACTGGCAGGGACTGCATATATTTGCAAGTGTTTCAGACTTTTACTGATTGTCAGATATTAATTTCTTCAGCCTAAAGAGTGGATGTTGCAGGGACTTTGCAGAGTCAAACAATCTGTCAACCTTTCCAAAAAAAAATCCCAAAAAAAAGCAAATGCTTTTATTTCATCTCTAGTGAAATACAAATGTAGCTCCCTCTGTTCCAATTCAGTAAGCTGCAACAGCATTGTATGTTACTGTTATGACAGTTTTCTGACAATTAAATTCTTTAAAAAACTCAATATATTGTTGTGCCTATAGTATCGCAGTATATCGCAATATATCGTATCGTTGCCCCTGTATCGTGATGCGTATCATATCACCAGATTCTTGCCAATACACACCCCTACAATGAAACGCTAATCAGTTTCTATCTTTTATATAATGTGATTTTCTGGATTTTCTTTTTGATATTCAATCTCTCACTGTTAAAATAAACCTACCATTAAAATTATAGGCTGTTAATTTCTTTGTCAGTGGGCAAACTTACAAAATCAGTGAGGGATCAAATAATTATTTCCTCCATTGTATATGTGCTTCCTAAGTGGTATCTTAAGCTCTCTCTTAAGCTTACGGGCTGTTTCCCAGAGTCTTCTTAGCTAAGATATATCTTCTGAAAGATACAGTATATCTTAAGACGGGCTGTCTGAACCAGTCGTAAGCTGTCTCTTAGTGATGCACTCCATTCATCCTAACACAGTTTTAGTTGTATAAGGCCAAAATTATGCTGTTCAAATGGACAGTTTTAGTATAGCGCACATCAAGGCTATTTGCGCAAATTACATCATTAGGTTAAAATTAACTTAATGAAAAACAATAATTAAAGGGATAGTTCGGGATTTTTGACATGAATCTGTATCTGTCTCTTATACACATCTAGATGTGTATAAGAGACAGGCTTAGTGCTGTTCCTTTAATGCCAATCAAATGTTCTAGTCTCTGTAGTAAAATATGGTGGTCAATCGTATCGAATGCTGCACTAAGATCTAATAGATCAAGTACAGAGACAAGACCTTTGTCCGACGCTAGCAGAAGGTCATTAGTTACTTTCACCAGTGCTGTCTCTGTGCTATGGTGTGCTCTAAACCCTGACTGAAATTTCTCAAATAATTCATTGAGATGTAGAAAATCGCACAGCTGATTCGCCACTGTTTTCTGAAGAATCTTAGAGAGAAAGGGGAGGTTGGATATAGGTCTATAGTTGGCTAAGACCACTGGTCTACTCCAAACAGGAAGTCGGCCATTTTGATTTTTCGTTTCATTTTGGCGTGATTTCCACACATTGTATTTGAACGAACTCCTCCTAGGGATTTTGTCCAATCCACTTCAAATGTCTTTCACATCATCCAGAGACTATGCTGATCAAAAGTTGTTCAAAGCTTTTTTCTATGTCAATGGGCGTGGCCACTATGGCGCCGCCATTTTTGATGATGGAAATGACCAGTGTTTACTTTAACATGTACTGATGCCACATAGTTGACCCCATCAACTTCATTCCACTTCTAAAACATGCAGAACAAGTTGGTGAAGTTACACCATGAACGCTGTGAAGCTACGAGTAATGGCGTCCGTGTGGCGGTGTGGCAAATATTGATCCTTCGCCATGAAAGTATGTTTGCCCTTTTGATGTCTTTAATGAAGTCATATCATAATGAAAATTGATAGACAGGTCAAGAATGGCAACCTCTTACATGTGATAGGGGCGTCGCCCATGGGCGGGGCAAAATGCCTCTATAGCGATGAGATCTTCAAAAACCCCTCTCCATAGGGGGTTTTTTTTTTGGAGTAGGAAGATGAAAATTGGTCCACGTGTAACTTGTCCAGACAAACAAAAAAGTCTTTAGCACCATTGGTCTACTCCAAACAGCAAGTCGGCCATTTTGATTTTCACGTGTCATTTTGGCGTGATTTCCACACATTGTATTTGAACGAACTCCTACAGGATTAATCAGAACGGCTTCAAAGTCACTGTGTGTTATATAGACAAGGTTGTGATCAAAAGTTATTCAAAGATTACGCTCTTGTTGAAGGGTGTGGCCGTGAGGTGGCGGCGAAGTTTGATGTCTCGCCATGAAACATTAAATTGTTATAACTTTACCATAAATGATCCGATCTTCACCAAACTTCACATGCTTGATAATAGTCCCACCCTGAACACGTCTACATGCATTTTATAAGTGTCATAGCGCCCCCTGCTGGCGACAGGAAATTACATGTTTTAGACTTTGAGGTGCTGCTCTGACAACATTGACCATATTCAACTCAAATTTGATGTTGGTCATGCTATATTGTGAAGACCATGATCAAACGCTGCTGCCCTGATGGCGCGGCAGAGGTGGATGTTTCACCAAAACACAGGAAGTGGACATAACTTTAGTTTACTTGGTCGAATCTTCCTGAATCTTAAGATGTTTGTCACTGGTCCCACCCTGAGCATATGATATTAATTTCATAAGTGGGCGTGGCTAAATAAACTCCTCCTCCACAACTGATCCGACTGACTTCAAAACCAGTGTGTACCCTATAGACAAGTGTGTGATCAAATCTGATTAACAGAATTGGTCCAGCGTTGAACGATGTGGGTGTGGCGTGGCATCAACTTTTGATGTCTCGCCATGAAACATGAAATTGTTATAACATAGGACTGAATGGTCAAATCTGCTCCAAACTTCACATGTATTATAAAAGTCCCGACCTGAACACTTCTACATGACACTCAGGAGTCAGACTCATTGTGCCACCTAGTGGAGACAGGAAGTGACATCACATTCCTCCTATGATGTCTGAAGGCTGTAAAAATTCAGAGCTTCTTTGACTGGTACAAATCAGTCCATGAGGCCACGGCCGCAAGCAGCCTGAGTTGCGCAGTGGCCGCAGGGCCCGTTCATCGCTGCTTGCAGCTTTAATTAGGGGGCCAAGCCCGCAGGGCCTGGGGGACGCGTATGGAAGCATACGCGTTTCCCAGGACCAGCGGTGCTGGGAACCCTATTGTTTTTGTTAAAGTTTTTATTGTTAGGCGGCCAAGCCTGCGGGGCCCGCTGGTCCTGGGAAACGCGTATGCTTGTGCATACGCGTTTCCCAGGACCAGCGGTGCTGGGAACCCTATTGTTTTTGTTCGGATTTTTATTTTTTTCCTCCTTATTATTATTAGGGGGCCAAGCCCGCGGGGCCTGGGGGACGCGTATGCACAGGCATACGCGTTTCCCAGGACCAGCGGTGCTGGGAACCCTATTGTTTTTGTTCGGATTTTTATTTTTTTCCTCCTTATTATTATTAG
>JAJHUR010132166.1:680-13601 GCA_027495735.1 Lutjanus campechanus | reverse complement strand
TGTAAACATGGCCAGCTACATGCTACAGCTGATATTTCTGCTAAAAACATGGCGTAAATGGCGTCTTTTGCGGTTAATTTTTAATGTCACGGCTCACGGACACTTGGATTACACCACACAAGCAGGATGGAGACATTTTGTGTTTGTGTTCTTTTTTTAACGTTTTATCCGTGGTCACCATTCACTGCCATTGTACTGGATGAGGCTGCTACCCTGTTTCTCCTAAAACTCCAGGATTGTTTTGTGAACTGAAGACCTTCACCCATCATCACATCGGCATAGTGGTGAGTACATACTGAGAGGGTTATCATGTAAAGTGGAGTATCACTTTGAATAATCGGAGACCCCTCACCTGAACTGTTTTTGTTTGTTTTGTTTTGTTTTGTGTTTGATCAAACACTGTGCAGTGTACTTTTGAACACATTTTGGTCCCCAGATGTGAAGCAGGATGAGTCTGAAGGTCTGGATACTCTGCGGAGGAAGAGAGGCCCGGTGCAGTCAGGCTCTATGGTATGTTATCTTCTGCCTTCTGCTTAGAGGTGGTGACTTTGTGGCTCAGTAAATTAATACGATACAGTCTCTGGCCTTTGTTTGATATGTTGGAAGAAAATTGTGTTGTACATTTACAATCTGTCCTTAGCGTAGTCAGCACACATTAGCTCAGAGGGTGTCCATCTGGGAATTATTTAATGATTGTGTAAAGAAACAATAAATGTGTGTTCTGAGTTTGTCACGCCACAGAAACATGTGTTATTAACCACTCTGCCAAATGATAAAAAAAATCATTAAGTATAGAAAATTAGGTCTTCATGAAATCATAGTTTTTTTTCTGCCCAATTTTGTCATTGCCAATAATTCAATACCCCCCCCCTGTATTGTCTCTGTCACCACTGCCAACTCCTGCTGTTGATACATAGAGGGAAGCTTGTCAGCCAGAATTTTGTCAGGCTTGGGCCTTTTTGGGCTCAACTTTCAGGCCTGAATAAGGTTGTATCAAGCAGGGAACTTTTTGTGGGGTAAAATAATGTCCCCAGAACCTAATTTAGACCCCAGTTCCTGCAGTGGAAATGCAGTTGCTCCAATGGTTCCTAGTCCCTGTGGAAGCTCTGCAGTGGAAACAGCTTTACTCCCACCTCTGATCAGCTGATTGAGGGAATTCTTTCAGGTGAACAGTCAGATTTTGTTACAGCCTCTGTGAGCCAGTCATCTCAGTGTTGTCAAGCTTTAAAACTGTTCCTTTCTCCGCGGCTGTTGAGACATTTCTATTTTTTAGTTGCAACTTCTGTATAAGGATGTCATAATCTCTCCAGGTTGATAAAATGTTAACATTGAACATAGTCTCTGCTGCAATTGCATTTCCACCAAACCATATTTAAAAAGCAAATGAACAGCATAGAACATATTTTATAGGAGACAGGGTGTGTTTATGTGTGTGTGTGTGTCCTCTGGATTCCTGGTGCCTACTGAAGAGCTTCATGTATGACAGCCTGATTAGATACAGTAGTCTCTCCAGTCGAAGGTGTTATCTGTGTGCGTCTGCTGGCTGTGCTTTGTGTCTGCGTTTCATTAACTGTCATCCACATGCCGTAGATCTGCCCTGTGCCTTATTGTTCAGCTGGTTAACTATACAGATGCTTAATTAGGCACAACTTCAAAGTCACACTCCACACCGGTGCTGAGGTGAGCCAGATATTTATATCATACAACGGCACCCAAGGTCTTGAAAAATTAATGAATGGTTAGAAGGAATCCGACTCGTGGCTGGTGAAGAGAATTATGAATCAGTTGGGTAACAGCAGGTGGATGTTTTGAGGACACATTTTCTTTACTCTGCCTTCTCACCATGGAAAGACATGGTGAAGTTGTAGGAGATCCAGCATGTTACCCTCCTGAGCATTTTCAACGATAAGACCTGATTTTGGTTTCATCCAGGCTTCTACCAGCTGTCTCTGCTGCTCCATTACATTAAAGACACATATGAAGCAACTACCAAAGTGATATGATACAATTCACCTCTATTGCGATGCAGCGCAATTCAACATGATTTGACAAAAGGATATGCGGCCAGTTCTCATTTCTGACTCGTCAAATACATTTTGTCGCTGCCCCTCAGAAACTTACAGAAATGTGCACACTACCCATTAGCAGCCAAAAGTGATGCCCGGGGCTTTCAAATGACTTCACTGTAAATCCATCTGCGGCTGTATGAGACAAACCAGGCTGTCTGTGTAGTATAAAGTGGGAGAAAGTCCGCATCTGGAGCATGTGAGGTGAATGGCTCAGGACTCTAGAAACCAAGGTTCATGTCCCACGTGCAAACCAAAACATTAAAAGATTTAAGCTACATAACATCATGTGTGTCACATGACTTTGTCATGTGACTGTCATCTTGTGAGTCTCTTCAGTGACATCACATGACATATGTGACATACCCAAATCATTAAAAAGCCTTTGTGGTTTCATACTTGTTGCCCCATGGTGGAAGGCTGCAGTACAAGCCATAAAAACTGCCTCACAAGGTTAACAGATATGACATGGGCCAAACTAAAAAAAATCAGATACACATCACAAAAACATCACAAAAACACAAAAACACAAAAACACATCAAATAAATGTTTTTGTCATTTGTAGTTATCACATTTGTTCATGTGTTTTTTTCTGATTAGTTTGATTTTAATTAATTATTTGATACTGGAAAAATGGGATTCAAGTGCTGTCCAAATTCAGTCCAAACACACACCCACTTCACGAGTAATCAACCAGTTCATACCTCACCACTGCGTCACATCACAATGGCACATCACAGTAAATCATGTGTGCACAGGCGGCTCTGAGATGTACAGTACTCAATACAGAGTGAGTCAGAAAAACAGGAGACATCCAGCACATAGAAACAAATAAAAGAGCAGGGTGAGTTGATAGATAATTGTAAGAGCTACAATAAGTTCAAATCAAACATCAGGGGAAATTATTCCTCTTGCAACTGCATTTATAACATGTTTTACTCAAATGTAGCTTTACCATGTCATCTGATATGCTACTTCAGTACAACTTAGGAACAAATATTACTGGGATCATTACAGAAAAATGCAGATTAACATTTAATATCCAGAAATTTGCATTATAGACACTGTTGTGACACAGTGATATTTTTTTATGTTTGACCTAGTCTTGCTTCATTCTTGTTGGAGAGATGTCAGGGAGGCAGCACAATGCAGCCAAGAGGGTAAGACAGCAGACTTATTTCTTTGCTGTAAGAACGGACATTCAGAACAGGTAGAAACACTTTTAACTTTTGACGTGGTTGGATGACACATCATACAAATTAGTGAGGGCCTTTACTGTAGTCACTCAGTATGGCAGTATCTTCAAATGTTATAGATGGAGAGACTGGTAGACTGTTATTCACAGTTTCTGTGTTCAGGAACTTTTTTGGGCAGACCTGAAACATGTCTCAGTGACGTGCAGGCCCGGTTCTACGAGGGTGCATAAGCATGCATTGCACCCTCAGTTTATGTGTCTGCATGCTCAGTTGGAAAGAAGGACAAGTGCGCGCGCGTCAGTGCACGTCACTCATCTGCGTCCAGCGCGCAGTTACCTGCACCAGCAAGACGCTGCACTCTGCTGCACCGTTAACAAGTAAACAATGGATATTCGAAAGTGGTTCAAGCACAACCACGCCAGCAAGTCAGACAACGGTGGTCGTGAGACAGAGGTCGATCTCAACTTGAACTTTGTAAGTTAGCTTAGATGCTGCTGGGGAGCAAGCAGTAGCCTCGTTCGGCTGCTCACTCCTGCCCGAGCCGCTGCCGCCGCAGCCCCCCCTCCCATCACCCCAAGGCCCATAGCAGGCGCCCGGCCCACCCGACGACCTAGGTATGGAGGAGCCACTTCAAGTGCGTTTACAGAAGTATCCATCATCATTTTTTGGAGGAGTAAAGCGTTCCTTCTGCAGCTCATGGTTCGATAACAGAGAATGGCTAGAATATTCCTGCAAAAATGATGCGGTATTTTGCTACGCGTGTAGAAAGTTTGGATTTGGCCATCGTAAAAGAGATGCCTTCACCACTAGTGGCTACAACGACTGGCGCCATGCTCTTGAAAGACACTTTAAATATTCTTGTTTGGCTAGTATCATTCCGCTTGAAATGACAGGAAAATGCATAATTTAGTGTTGAATAACGTGCCAGGCATGTGCACCCCCTCTGATCTGAGATGCACCCCTAGTCATCATTTTCTAGAACCGGCCCTGCCAGAGCCATGGTTCCCCAACACTGTATAAGCCCCATGAACCGACCACTACCATACCACAACATACCTCAGTGACCTCAGTCCCAATAACCCGACACAGAAGAAGAAAAATACCATTCTGTCACCGTCCTCTGGCTCTGGTGGCTCAAAAATGTCTGGACATGTCCAATAAAGCTGCTAGAAGGAGCGTCCATGTTTCAGGTTGTAGTGGTGTTTGACACTGACAGTGGAGTGGACGCACCCCTAGGAAATGGTAATGTTTTCATGATTTTGAGACCTAATTTTATATACTTAGTGATGTTTTTAATCATTCAAATTTGGTCAGGTGGTTAATGACACGTGTTTCTGTTGTGTGACCCGCAAAATACACTGCATGCGGAACGACTGCGGAACGGCTCCGCTCCGGAACGACTGCGTACTCCGCCGTCCGCCAACTCACACATGATGCGTTTGCGATCCGCCTGGTGCGGCTCCGCCGGACACCAAGCGTCGCGAGAACGCACAAGATCTCGCGAATTCACGCATAATCGCGCGCGATATTGCCGGCTGTAGTCTCTTGGAGAAAGAGGCATTATCCATTCATTCATACATACAGTAGTAGAAGATCGACTCGGTCCTGATAACAAACTGATAACAAACTAAACTTTTATTTTATTATTTAAACATTAGGCCTATTCTGTTTTTTGTTTTATTGTTGATGCACTTGTTGATGCACTTGAAACTACAAGGCCACAGAGTTAACTATTGTTCATGTTGTTGGAAATTGAAAAGAAATAAAACAAAATAGCTACTTTAGTGTACTTCTGAGTGACACCACATTTAATATGTATTAATAAATAAAAGTGATATACTCATATATATTTATATATTTTACTTTATTTTTATTTTTATTATTATTTTCATACCTGTCTTTTTGCACCACCAGAGTTGTCTTTTAAATCTCGTTGTACATTGTGTATGATGACAGTTGATTCTGGATCTCCCGAATCAACTTCTCCTCATCCATGGTGTCGACGGGGTGAAAAGACGCCTGAAAACCTCTGACCTGTTGACTTCAGGTTGGCCCCGCCCATTATGATTATGTGAGTTGACACATACGGAGCCGTTACGTTTCAACGTCGTTCCGCATGCAGTGTATTTTGCCAGTGACAAACCCAGAACACACATTTACACAATCTTTCATTCTACATGTCACAAACCCCCCAATTTATCCTGAATTCTAAAAAACATTCTCTAAATTTGAAGTTGCTGTTGAAATATAAGCAGCCCAACTGTGTTGTGTAATAATCAATACATGGTGCTGTCTGGGGTTCTGAGGCAGATTTAGATCTATAATATTCTGTAAAAACTAGACAACTTTTTCATTCATTCATTCATTCATTCAAACCTTTATTTAAATTCGGAAAATCATTGAGAGCAAGCCCAATGATGCCAAATGTACAACAACCATAAAAAACAATACACAGTACTCATACAGGTAGTTACAATTAAAAGCAATTTCAAAAACAGTTAATACAGGGACAAATTAAAGTTTTAAACTGATTACAATAAAAAAAAAAAAACTATTACAATTAAAAAAAATTTTTTAAAAATAATTAAAAGCAATTGCATTCGTGAGGAAAGTGGTTGGCAACCAAGGATTTGAATGTACCAAGCTGTACTAGTGTCTCAAGTTTTAGTGTGTTCTGCAAAACATTCCAACTGTGTGCAGCGCTGAAGCTAAAAGCAGTTTTTCCAAGCACAGTTCGTGGACATGGGACCTCTAGCATGAGGAAGGTAGACGAGCGGGTCAGGTGTCTATTACTTTGCCACTTCAGTAAGGAGCTAAGGTATTGAGGAAGCCTTCCAATAAGGGCTTTGTAAACAAAAAGAAGCCAATGTCTTTCACATCTGACAGAAAGAGGTCCACCCTAGTTTTTCATATAAAATACAATGGTGTGTAGAATAAGTGTCACCAGTAATAAATCGTAAAGCAGAGTGGTAAACCGCATCAAGAGGTTTGAGGGTGGAAGCAGATGCGTGTTTGTAAATTACATCTCCAAAATCTAAAACTGACAGGAAGACTGCTTCAATTACCCGCTTTCTGCAGGACATTGGAAAATTATCCCTATGTCTGTAAAAGTACCCAATTTTCTGACGTAGCTTAGTAACAAGTACATTGATGTGATGTTTAAAAGTGAGCTTTTGATCAAGCCGCATACCTAGATATTTATATTCAGAGACCCGCTTTAATAGCAGGTTACTTAAAAGAACTGATCTTCTCATTACTAGGATGCTCCCACTGGGCCATTCACCGTGTTAAAAATTAACAAACCATCACCATCACAGATGAATACCCGACCAAAGGTAATATTAAGGCACAAAGAATATTTGAAATTTAGGAAGTAGTCATACATTAAATGTGTGTACTCATTTTTTAAGGGAACAGTTCACTCATAAATGAAAAATCAGTCATTAAATACTCACCCTCATGCCATCTTAGGGTCGAGTATATTTTGTTAGTCCGCAAAATGATGCTGGAGTTTCACAGGAAAACAGTGTTGTAGAATCTCCCAAATGGATGAAAATGGTGACCAGTTTTCAAACGTAAAAAACAACTGGAAAAAAACAGAAGATGCCTCCATATTGCTTTCTGGCATAATCCAAAACTCTAATGTCCCGACATGCTGTTTGCACACCATCACACCACACACACCCTATTCAGACAGTGTGGATGTGCATGTGAACGTTGCTCCAAGCTAAAGATCTACAGTGAAGATTCAGGCTAAAAACATGGTGGAAATAACATTTTTTAGTCAACTTGGCATCTTGGGGCTTTAGGAGACTTGGATTACACCAGATGAGCAGTATGGAGGCATTTTATGTTTTTTTTAATGTTATTTTTTTATGTTTGAAAACAGGTCACTATTCATTTCCATTATTTGGGAGATTTTCCAATGTTGTTTTGCTTGTGAAACTCCAGTAGTGTTTTGCAGACTAACAAAATAAACCAAACCTTCAATTGGTGTGAGCATGGGTAGAAAATGACTGAATTTTCATTCTTGGGTGAACTATCCCTTTAAGGACAGGGATTGGTGGTGGTATACTGATAAGACATCAGTCAAAGTACAGATGGCCATAAAGTTGACTACACTATGGTGGAAATTTTGCATTCTGCATTTCAATATACAGTAGTGTGAAGCAGTAACACAAGGTTTGGTTAGATGGACAGTAATTTGGTGAAAACAGTTTTAGTGGAGGCTAAAGCACTTTTGTTAGGGTTTGGTTTGTAGCTATAAAATTAATGTCAGATCCTCTAACCTCAAAAGCTTCACTGTCCATCAACACATTTCAGTGTCCAACAGTCTGTTTCCAGCAGATCTCTTTCACTCAACACTCACAGTTGTATTTGCATTTCAAGACATCTGACACATTTAAAAAAAATGTCATAAGACCAGACTGGTATGTGTGTGTTTTCAAACACACACATACAGATTCCAGGCTGACCCTTCCAGCCAGCTGACTCCTCTTCATATGTTTCAATCTGTGGCTGAGCGAGGCTGGGGTCAGCAGATTGCTTATGCTGATCCCAGTGATTGGAGTGCAGGTGATTACCATAAGCAATTTAAATGTTATTGATTTAACCTCCCGCATGCTGTAATTGAACACCGTGGCTGAGCACCCAACTTTACGCCCCCACCTCCTAATTCTCTTTTTCATTCCATTCCCCAGCTTTTTCTTGCTCTCTTTCCCAACATTTTCAGCTCATTTTATTATTTCAGCCACTTTCCCTCCTTCTGTCCATCCTCACATCAGTCTCCATAATAAACTGGAGGCATCTCTGTCAGGCTGTATCCTCAGGCCAAGGCAAGTGGTGGAAGCACCAATAGCCAATCAATAGGCAGTCTGTCATGGTAACAATGGAAATGTTCAATTAACAACCAGCAGTGGATAATTTACAGTCTCACCATCATTACTTTTCCATTGTGTGTGCGTGCATGTGTGTGCGTGCGTGTGTGTGTGTGTGTGTGTGTGCGTGCGTGCGTGCGTGCGTGTGTGTGTGTGTGTGTGTGTGTGTGTGCCAGAGAGGGCTGGAGCGAGGTGGCACACAAAACAGGTTTTTTTTTGTATTCATAAGAATCATTTTCTGATAATTCCACTCTTCAATAGACCATCATTACTAATCACCAAACTTAACACAAAAGCCCAATTTCTTACTTAATTACAATTTTGGTGTTTTTAGATAACAAGAACTGTGTGATTGTAAATTACAGAGTGGAATTGACAAAAAAGACAAAAATATTTTCATTATAATATTCCCAAATCTGTTTAATATCTTCTTCATTATACTGAGCCATAATGGAAGAGCAGATTCAGCGCTCAGATCAATTAATAAATGGAGAAAACTCCACCTGGGAGACACACTCGTGCATTCTCCATTTTTCATCACGCTCTGCCATTCCTCATGAGGGATCACAATTTCTTGTTTTAATATTTTAGTGTTCTAACTTAAGCTTCAGGATTCTCTCCAGGTAGCACACTAGATCATCTTGACATTTCAAAGTACTGAAACCTTTGGAATAAAGTGTTTTTTATTAAATTCTATTAACATAATTTATGCTTGTCAGACACCCCACCTCAGTGGCAGCTGAGTTGGGGCTGCGGAGAGAGGCCGCTATATTTCATGCTCTGGTCCTCTCAGATGGAACGCTGGGCTGCTAAGACACATGTGACACAGTGGTGATGATTAGTGCAGGAGACAAACTGCCCAGCACTCAGTGTCATCACTCACCTCCTGCTTCAGCACGCCATGAACCACAGGGAGTGTCTGAGCAGGATTAATACGCAGCTCTTAATTTAGCTATCACTTCTACAAAGACCTTAACAAAGACATTGTGTTCAGTAATCAGTCAAACATCTGATTAGTAAATTAGCAAGTTTTGTTGACCAGTGTACTGATCTTTTAAATAGATGCTGTGCAAACACCTGTAAAGATTTTTATGTACTGTAACATAATGTTGATGCTGGGTTTGCCCATATAACCACTAATCTGGTGTTTCCTACTCAGTAGATTACGTCTATAGCAGAGGGGAACCCTTCAGAGAAGGCCTAACATATCAGTCTTGCAAATGTTATATTTTAATATATCATATTTTATTTATATTGTTTAATAATTAGGGCGCTCTCCTCTAATTCTAATTTAAACCTTGTTTTTCCTTGTTTCTTCAACTTTGGCTCAGAAATGAAAGGGTTACTCTACTGAAAACAGCAAAATAGAGTTATCCAATCAGGATTTTTTGTTGTTGTCTCTGTTAGGACTTCATCACTGGAACAGAAGGCCACAGCCTGTGTGACTGTATAGAAAGTGACAGGTGAATTAACCAATGACATGTTGATTTACAGTGGATGGGACAAAAAATCATCCCCTCATGCCTTCCTGAAGGATAGTGATATCTTGCTTGAGACAAAACAGTCGAGACCGACGCTCTTGCTGGGTGGCTAACTTGACACCGCTACCTTTTTCATGGTGGACTTTCACAGCATTGCAGAGGATCTGTAAAGGACTGTGTTATTGTGGAGACTAAAATTGCGCTTGTCCGTGAGTCTGTTAGAAAACAATTTCCATATATGTGAATCTTCTTTTTCAAAGCTACTTCCAACAGTGCAGCACAGCAGACAGAGCTGTGTTGGTAGACAGAAATAATATAACTTGATATCTATGTTACATGTAAGAGAAATAAGAATGATAAAAAGAAACTCAGAATGATTCATATTGATTATTACAGCTCTTGATATCAAAAACAAACTTAATTGTAACTTATCCAAACAATAGTAAGAGAGTAAATGGCAATCATCTACTGTTTAATACATACATAATTGTACATACATTGTGTGGCATTTGCTGCCCTCTACTGGGTTTTTTGTACGTGGCAACAAACTCCCTGTGTGTCTGCCGCTTATCCCAGCAAAATCTTTTTCCATTTTGCTGCATTTTTGGTGTGAACTGAAGTCCCAGCTCTAATAGTCATGATTCGCCACTGGTCTATAGTTTGGTGGGACCTTTGTAGCTGTAAGCCCCGCTCAAACCTGATATTAACTTGTGTCTTGTAATCCAATTACAAGTGGACAGCTCTAAGTACAGGTTTGAATCACAGGTGTGATCTTTCAGGTGCTCTGGGCCACGTGTGACCACATTCTTTTCAGTGTGTAATGCAGTGTGTTCAGGTGCACACTGAAGGACCTCCTGCTTAACTGACATCATTTGGTTTGTTTTACTCTGTTACCTTAAATGGAAGTTCAAGCATACTGGATAAATATTATGCAAGATATGGAAAAAAATATTTGGTGCAGCTTTGTTTCTTTGCTTCTTGCATCCAAGTCAAGATGTAATACTAGTTGATACTAGTTGATACTAGTTTTCACAGACTGTACAATATGCTTGCATACACTGCCAGAAAGAATATCTTTTTGTCATGGATAAATGACAAACCTTCTAATGTCATGTTCCACTGTCTGTTAAGTATTTTATTTTCTCCCTCATGTTTCATGTCTTGTCTTCCTGTTTTATTTTGTGATCACTCACCTCTGTCTCTGTTCCAGGTTCCTGTCTGCCCTGCCCCCTCCCTGTCTGTGTGCACCTGATCCCTGATTGTTTCTCCCGCACCTGTGTCTAATCACTCCCCATTAGGCTTGTTCGGTATACCGGTACTAAATTGGTACCGGGGTACTGAGGCATTTAAAACGGTACCATACTGTGCGTGGATGAGACCGGTACTTTTATTTTTATTTTTTTAATGTCGCCGGGTGACGTCACCGCATTGCCGAAGCGCTGAGCCGAGGCGCCGAACCAAGCTGAGGCCTGCAAGCCGGAGCAAGCAGACGAGCGAGTGAGCAGCGTGGAGCAGCAAAAGGAGCAGGAGTATAGCCACAGAGAGAGATAAAGCAGAGAAAGAGAGAGAGAGACAGGAGCAGGGAGAGAATGGCAGCTGCTGCAACCTTCACCACGCCGCAACTCGTAGATAAACCAGGTGCGCAAAGTGCTATATGGGCTATATGTTAATGCTATACTAAGGCTTTAAAACAAATGAGCACGGTGAAGCCATTAACACCGAACGGTGTTACAAAACATGTCTGGCCAAGGGTGGAAACAATTTGGCAAAAACACTTGAAGGACAAGCACCCAGACCTGCATAAGGAGTTCAGAGAACGACAGGTAATAACTTATATACCCATGAAAAAAAGCCACATTCAGTGCTAAAAGCAAGCAACGCCAGCCCCCTTCACTCTCCACAGAAGTAGTTCTGGAAAAAATTAAAGCTGCATTGCAATTAGCTACCACTTTCTCTGGTTTAAATAGCCTATTTATATTATTTTATTTTATATTATATATTATATTTATATTCTCACAGTGATTTTTAAACTTTTTGCCATACATGTGATTTACGATAAATTTGAAGTTGTCCCTTAATTTTTTTTTCCAGAGCTGTAAATGCACACATGCATGATCTTTATGAAGTAACAAACTTTATGAAGTAACAAACTGACATTTTTTGTGTTCTCTTTTTATTGGGAAAAGTATCGAAAAGTATCGAAATACATGTTGGTACCAGTATCGATACCAAAATTTTGGTATCGTGACAACACTACTCCCCATTAGTCCTGCATATATACCCTCTTGTGTCTTGTCTCGTTGCCAGTTCGTTGATGTTCACAGCTCACGTACCAGCATTCTTTCATAGTCTTAGTCATAGCTTTTTTGTGTCTGAACCTTGCCTGTTTTTTGGCCTTGTCTTTTTGCCTCACGTCTTGGATACCTCTGCCTGGTTTGACTGCTTTTTTGTGTACCAACCACTGCCTGGAATAAACCTTGTTTTGCTGCTTTACTGGTCTGAGTCGTGCATTTGAGTCCTGCTTCCTCTGTGCTACGTTCATGACATCTAAAGCAAACTGGCTTAAGATAATTGGAGTGTTTTCCTCTTGAATACTTGACATGCCCACTTCGCTGGTCCAAAGGACAGTTCATGAAGATATGGACTCCATACCTCCGCTTTTCCAACTCAACGGTGGCTTGAACACTTGCAAGCATTGTATTTGACTGACTACATTTTGGGTTTTATTTATTTATTTATTTTTTCTAAGAGGACCTATATATTTTTCCAGCTATTATTAATGTCAATTGTTTAGGCCAATGTTTTTGCTGAGCTCTTTATTTATTTTTATTTACAGTAAACAATAGAAACAACACAACCACACTATAGCACACCACAATCCATTAACATAAACATACACCATAAAACATTTTACTTACTAGATTATTGTATAGCACCATTATTGTTTAACAGCCAAATGATCAAAGCCCTGCCAAAATTAAAAAATTACCGCCAAGATGTTCCACTGAGTGGCGCAACAGAACATTCCTGCCAGTGTGTAAATCATCCCTATTAAGGTCTTACTGGACTTGACAACTGGACTGACTATTATTTTTTCTGTAACTTATGGCACAGTGCAATACATCTTGTTAGCTTATAACTTAATTTGCAATTCACATTAATGTTAGTACTTGTGTTTGACATTGTTTTTGCACTATACTTTGTACTAGGCTTGTTTGGTGTACCGGTACTAAATTGGTACCGGGGTACTGAGGCATTTAAAACGGTACTATACTGCGCTTGGATGAGACCGGTACTTTT